>VZRV01001413.1:1552193-1565605 GCA_013398115.1 Falcunculus frontatus
TTCCATTCAAAAAACAAGAAGGGGCAGCACTTTTTTTCCACCATCAGAAATGGTTGCTGAGAAGGTTAATAGGTTCATAACAATGCATATAACTAAGACAGCACACAACTAGCTTTATGTGTTTCCCCCAGGATTAACAATCTACATAACTACAGTAGTAGTTCTTTTCCAGCAGCTCCTGATTGACTGGAGGAATCGACCTCTGCAGTGGTCTAAAAAAAGAGATGGCAGTCAGCTGAACACAGCTCTGCAGTATGAAGTCAACCAGACAACTACTGTGATTAATAAAAGGGGAAAGGACTAGGAAACTGACTGGTGGAAGATGAAAAAGTGTAAAAGGCAAGGGCACACAATTAAGGACCCTAATAAAGCCATGGGCCTCAACACACAGCTGTGGCACTGGGATTGACCAAGAACCCATGTTCCCAACTTGTCCCAACTCCTATGTTGCATCACCTCATTAAACAATCTTAATTGCAAGATGAAACACTGAGTCTTATCTTGGGTGGGTGGGTTGGGCAGACAGAATAATTTAACACACACACTTTGGCATCCTTTCCAACTGAACATTCTTCCCAATACAACTATGAAGCCTTGGAAGAAATGACAGGCAAAATGCTCCACGAGGCCAAACAGACATTGTATGTGCTGGTTAGGTCAGTGCCAAGAGCAGAAAGAGGCTTGATTTGCAATCTTAAGTGGCCATTAGTGCTCTGAACAATGACAGATTACATGCAAGTGGCAAGAAGCATACAATGTAGCTCACACCAATACATTTTTTTTCGAATATATCAATTTTAAAGTAAGTAAAGCACATCGTATTAAAAAAGTTAAGATCTCCTACTGTAAAATGAGTATGAAACACTGCTATTTCTGGGCATCTTAAACAGAGCTTAGTGTCTGCTCAATCAAAAGCATACAGGATGAGGCAGAAGGAACCAAATAAAATGTTAGAGCACCATCAGAATGATCCTCTGAACTCTAGGTTTTGAAACAAGGTTTCAGAAGGCCCAGTGTATACAGCTCACCCTGAAAACGGCAGAGGCCCTCTCAACCCACCCATCGCCTGTTCCCTGTTCCCAGCTGAAGACTTGATCAGAATTCCTCAAGTTGCCTTTAAATCTCTCATGAAAACCTTGCCTCCTCAACAGGTTTTTTCACTCTTCTATCTCTGGCCCTTCTATCATACCTGTCCTTCTAAGCAACCTATCTTCAGTAGCTGCCTACCTCTACACTTTTCAGGCTTAAAAACCATCTCAGCTCCCTCTTCCCTGCTGTTACTTAACATGAATGGTGGGTGATGAGGAGGTGCGCTTTTTAAGTATTTTAGATAGGCACGAATAATGAAAAAAATACTTAAAATATGGTACAGACCAAAATAAAACACATACACAATGTAAGTCTTTGCTTAGGAAAAAAATCTCAGGTTACTAGCAGTGAGAAGTATATTGCTACACCATAAAAAAACCTAACACTCTTCAATCTAACAAAATAAATCCTGTTAAAGATCAGGAATAGAATTCTGCACACTGTACAAGTACAGATTCATTCACTGCTTGTTTATCCCCAACACAGACATTTAGGAACACCACAAATCTGGGGTTGTTCAGAACAGTGAACGTCTCAAAGACTGCAGCAGCATCAGATTATGACAGTACAAAAGGAATGACTTTAGAAATACTTCAGGTTTTCATGAGTCAAAAAACCACTCCAATGTGCCTTTTCTTCAGAGGTGGGAGCAAACAGCTCCTCCAGCTTTTTCAGACAGCCATAGGAAGGCATGAACTCTTTGGAGTCACCACTTCCATGTGAAGAGGAGGACAAAGCAGGTCCCCGTGTCCCATACCCAAAAAATTGCCTTCCAGTCACCCAGAGCTAACTGAGGAAACTAGGGGTGCCCCCACCAAAGCCACCATGTCCCCAGCTGCAGAACAGACACTTGTCCCCAGGACATCTTTAGTATTTAAAAAAAAAAAAAATTAAAAAAAAAAGGAAGATTATTTATTGTGCTTCCTTGGCAAGTGACACTGCTCCTAAGAAAATACCTGCCATACGAAATTTGGAAATTTGTTTTCACAGAACTAGGGTTTCTTAATTTCCTTCAGATTTAGGAGATTTCAGATGTAAGAGCTACTGCATGAGGCAATCACAGTGTTACATTCCATTCAGAAGATTACTGGAAACTCTTCCTATCTACCTTTTCCTCATAAAACCTGTAACTGTACCTAAACATCACAAAGTGGTAACTGTGCTGACACCAGTTTAATGCCTGTCTTGCTGTTGAACTGCAAGAGGGCAGCACTAGTCAATTTTGTTTGCTCATATATATGAAATCAATCATGTTTCCACTAGCAAATGATCCTTCAATTATTTTGCTTTCTTCTTTCTGAAAAGAAACTGCAGCAATGTTTCACTTGGCAATTAACCTCACTGCCAAACAGTATCACCCTTCAGCAGCTGCATTCATTAGCTTTACCCCACGGAAAAGAGAGAATAAAAGTAATTTCTTTAATAACTACCCAATTCCTAAAGCCTTTTATTACTTTTTCTTTAGGGGGGAAAAATTTCTTTCAGTCTTTTTTTTAAACCCATGTCATATCTGCCATCACCTAGCAAGCACAACAGACCAAAACCATCTCATCAGCTGAGACAAAGTAATTAAACAGAGATTTAAAAGACACACTTTGGTTAAGGATGCTCATTGCACCAAGCCTGTTTCCAGCAGGACTTGAGAGGTGTACAGAGGTTAGTGACCTATGAAGGACAAGGACAATCCAGCAGGATCCAGTGCTCCCGCTAACACTTGCGGGATGTGGCAGCCTCAGCTTGCTCCTCTTCTCTCCAGGTGCTGGGCACTGCAATAAACTCTAATAAAGTCCCATTTCTGAAGCATTAATTCCAAGAGTGATGAAAGGCAGGACCTTTGACTAGGATTAAGGTCACTTAGAGTTGGCATAGGGCAGCACTACTGCTAAAATAAGCATCCCTGCCCTTCTCCTGCATCCTTCCCATTCTCATCCTGCTCCTGCCAACACAGCTCATGGGGCTGCACAAGGAAGCACACCAGGAGACTGAACAGCATGAAACTTAACTCATCAACATCAAAACAGGGAAACTCACCAGGCCAGTCATATGGTGTATCGCACAATGAGCTATGCTGCAGCAGCAGGGAGGTGGCAGCACCCTCTGGAAAGAGTAGAAGGAATTGTGTCTGTCAACAGCAGCTCAGCCCGTGGATGACTTAGGGAGATTGTGAAACAGCTACACTTGTAAGTCACATTTCATTGACAGAAAACGGAGCAAAATAAGAACTGATACAGAGGAGAGTGAAGTCCCCAGCCAAGCAGTGCCCGGGCGGGATGCGGCACAGAGCACACGGCAGTGCCTGAGGCCCTTCCCTTGTCACCTCCCCTCCTAAGACCCTAAAGTGAGCTCCTTCATCCTATGGCATTTTTCTCAAATGGAGACAGCATGCAGAAAACATGAGAAACAAGAGGTGCATACGGGATCTTAAAATTTGCCCTGAGGCTTTCCTCCACAACTAAACCATACCAAGGTTTGAACTAAACCATGCTAAAGCTAGGTCAACCAGCCTAGGAAAGTGATTGAATAGCAAAATTTATTTATTTATTGTCCAAAAACCACATTGCCTAATCTGAAAAAGAAAGCCTGCAAACAATACCAAGCCTTCCAAATGCAAATGCATATTTTAAGAATAACCACAGGAACACCTATTTTTGTCAGGTGGGTTTTCTGCTGCAGGAGCTGCACCAACACAACGGAGGTGGCAGCAGGCTGATGTGGAGTGTAGGAGGGTGGCAATGGGTAAGGCTGGTGTTTCACTGAGCATAACATCAAACCACAGCTGTAGCATGCCTTCCGCTGCCTGCCCGGAGCACTTGCACAGCAGACTGCTTGCAGCTGCCTTCCTGCCTATCCAGCAGACAAGATGAAAAATTGTTAAATCTAAAACACAGACACAAAAAAGTTTTTCTCCTGCAAATTTCATGTTGGGTGTACATTCCAAACCACAGTCCAGACCACATAACCTAGGTGGTGGCCCATGAAACTGTGCAACCCTGTCCGTGAGGAAAGGAAGAGTCTGAACAGCAGAATCCTGGTTAGATACAGTCTATCTTTATGGAGATAATCACAGTTTCATCTCTGGTCAAGAACTGAGCTTCAAATGTACAAGATTTGCATAAGTGGTATTTTTAAAAGTACAGGTAAATTGTACAAGGTTGTTTAATATGACACATTTCCATTCTGTGAGAGTGATCAGCAAAAGTCTGGTTATTAATAATGACAGTTAACTGGTGGTCTTAATCATACCAAATCTATGGTTATAGACTAGCTATGGCGAAATGACTGCTGTCTAATTATTTAGCTCACGTCAACAGAAAGAAAAATATTGCTTTTGCCATGCAGAAATGGGGAAACAGCAGTGCAGAGACCATCTACAAACTGTCTTCTAATAAAGCACTTTCAAAATAAAATCTCCTTCTAGTAATACGACACTGCTTAAGAGTTGTATATTCTTTCAGAAAAAGATAAAATGTCATTCTTGCACATCAAAACATCTCCAGACCTTGGCTGCTTCCATTAAGATATCGCTGCAACGGTGAGTATTTTTACTACTTTTAAAATAGTAAAAAATAAACTAAGAATAAAAAAACCCAAGGGAATTCTTAAGAGCACACTATCTATGACAGAGACAACAATTTTCTCATTTACTATCCACTTCGAGATGCTGAGGAGGTAGAAAAGCCTTTACGAAAAAACCCCTGCCAAAAAGCGCAATCCTTCCCGCGAAACTGGTTCTTATTGAGGATGTCCAGCACAAGACTTGGGGATGCACAGAGGGCTTGCACAGTGGGTGACGAGCTCAGCAGTGCACCAGAGCGACGGGTGGCCACACTGCAATCACCCCACCCCATCCCAAAGGGTGGCTCAGACATATGGCAAGGCACATATATGAGGAACAAACCTCACAGATGCCAGTCTGGCTTCATCCATACTGACAGGAACACCTTTCGGCTTCCAGACTTCTGCATATGCCAGCATAACCCAAATCTTCCACCCGAGGGGTGGGGTGATCATCTCCATTTGTGAGCACGCAGCAGAAACACAGCATCTCTGATTTAAATATTACCTAGTACACGCAAATGTGATGTAGGTGTCAGACCTTATGCTATTACTCCACTTCAGAGTCTGACCTTATCAAAAGATCATTTACAGCCACACAGTTTTGACATATTATATATAGCAGCTGTACAGTCCATAAATTAATTACCCTTCTGATCCACAGACTACTAAACGAAGTGGTTTAAAGGGAATCTGTAGAAACAGTTTTATATCCATGTCATTCCTTTAAATTTAGTTAACAGCAGATTTTTGTACTCCTAAGGAAAATGGGTCACAATAATTAACATCATGGTTTATTTACAAATGTAAGATTGAGTTATTGTGAAATCCTCAGGCAGGGTTTAGGACCTATGCTATTGGAAAAACACTCAAGATACAAATTTGTGTTTTTTAAAAAGACAAATATGGAAATTCCTGTTTACTTCTCTTGTTTCACAGTAGTGTTCTCAATATCGTAAAGCTTGATGAATATAAAACGAGAAGAAAAAGCTATTTCCACAAAAAAATGTCTTTAGAAGGAATCACTTTGATCCATACACAGAAGTCAAAAGAGATCTTTCAACTAAGTCAAAAATAAAATCTGCCAGACTAGAAGCCATGCTTACTTGAAAGTCTTAGTAACATTATAGATATTAAAATATGGACATTAACATTTTTTCTTCCTGTAGGAATAACAGTATTACAAAAAACCTGGCACAACTGATACCTTTGCCAGCCTCTCTCTCTGGAGAATAACCGAAGGACAGTAAGAAACAAGCACCATTTTAACTGGTAGCTCTTTCACAAGAGTTGAGACCAAGGTTAACTTTTGACTACAGAAGTGTGTTGGTATTGCCAGAAAATAAACATTCTATAGGTCAGGAAAAATAACTTCTTCCTCTGGATCACCAATCCTGTTATGACAGCTAAAGGTCAAAGCAAGGAACAAACAGGCTAATTTGAAAGAGGGAGAGAGGGGGAACTGTGATGTGCAGTAGAGGTCTAATGGAACTGACAGACTGAACAGCTGTGTGAAGACAAGGACACACCATTCCACAGGGGAAAAACACCACACAAGAAAAAAACAGAGAAGGTCCTTGGTGGCTTTAAGAAATGTAGTTGCATTTTTCAAGAATCCAGCTTACCAAAGATTCAGAGACTGACTAAAGGTCAGAAGCAGCAGGAGTCTGATGGTATCACATTACCTAGGAGGCATTTCCATACACTGTGGAACCACCAGCCCTAAGAGGTGGGGATGGTTATGGCAACATATGATTAAGCTCACTATGTCCTTACTGCACCACAAGAAACTCCTGTACTCCAGATCTGCCTAGTTATCTTCAAGTAATAAGAGCTGAATAACAAGGGAACAATCTAGAACACACTGAAATCACAAGTTTTAAAGGAATTTAATCAAGCCTCAAATGAAGAGTTTACCCATTTTGTTCTTTGAGAAGGATAAAGTCCATGAGCTAAGTGAATAAAATACCAGGGGTGATAGGGCTACAACTAAAAGCAACCTCTTTGCTAGCAAAAGACTCAACAGTACTGACTGCTCTAAGCTCCCAGCATCTTAGGATAAGGAATAAATTCTCCATATTTGCATACAAAGTAAACTAGATAATAAAAACTATTTTCATGCCCCGCTTTTTTTTTAATACAGACTACAGAAGCATTTGTATTTTTTTTAATACACAAGGGTATGAAGTTAGCAGGCTTTGTCTAACTAGCTGCTAACATGCAGGTTTACACAATGAATCACAGAACGGCCTGGGTTGGAAGGGACTTTAAAGTTCATTTAGTTCCAACCCCCCTGCCATGGGCAGGTACACCTTCCACTACACCAGGTTCCTCAGAGCTCCATCCAACTTGGCCTTTAACACTTCCATGGATGGCGCATCCACAACTTTTCTGAGCAATCTGTGCAGTGTCTCACCACCCTCACAGGGAAAAATTTCTTCCTAATACTGAATCTATACCTACTCTCAATTTGAATCCATTCCCCCTTGTCTTATCACTACATGTTCTTGTAAAAAGTCTCTCTCCATCATTCTTGTAGGCTCCCTTCAGGTATTGGAAAGCCACAACTATGTCACCCCAAAAAAGTCTCATTTCTATGCTGAACAAGCCCAAATTACTTAGCCTTTTCTCATAGGGGAGTAACAAGCACAATTCCACCACAAGATTTTTGGACAGAAACTTGACAAACACCTTTACACACAGCTTCTTTTAATCCAAGTTTTTGGGATTGTGTGTGTGTTTCTTCTTTAACACTAAGTTCTGAACATAAAACTTCCATCTGAAATACATATTAGTTATGACATGGACTGCAAACACTTCCTCTCATATCAGCTTGTACCATATTTAAGGCACTCCACAAAGCCAAACAGAGAACTACAGATCTCTTAAATGCACATGGTTACACAGATTTTAAATTATGGATAATAATAAAGCATCATTACATTTACAGTCCATGATGCTCTCTAGTATTCCAAATTTTTAAAGTACGTGACACTTGATCTCAAGACAGTCTTGAGATATAAAACCTTAGTGATCTGAATTAGTTAACAGAAATATTTCTTTAAAATCATACACACCAGAGATTATATCTGACCATTGAAATAGTCAGTCCAATATACAAGTTCACAAAAAACCCCACATTCTTATCCTTTTTCTGTCCTCAGGCCAAAAGAAGTTATAGAATGTTCAAGAAGTTTTAGTCAAAACAAGACAAGAAGACAAACAGTAACAGAGATTTATTTATCTGTAAGTCTGTAATCATCACAGAAGCTCACAGGACACTGAGCACCAGACAATGTTACAATTTCAGTGTAAGTTTTATTTAGTAGCAATGTTTTGCTTGCTATCTCTATAAACAGGAAGACTCAGCTATTTCCTTCAACCAACTGCTAGTGACTTACTATGTTAACACAGCCCACAGGAAAATCTACTTGAAAGTAACAAACCTGCAATGCTGGACATTTTATTTCATTTCTCCATGGGCTGTATTCACAGCATAAGTACGTGTTGGTTTGTTGGGTTGTTTGTTTTTGAGGATTTTTTCCAACATTAATGAAGGCTTCTACAGGAAAGCATGCACTACCATATTATATTGACGGACATCAGAACAAAAATAATGGTATTAGATAGCAATGACAAGACTGGCTTAAATACCACAAAAATTCCAGTCCCTGTTTCTGGAGTTTTCCCTAAATGTTGCATGTTTCTTTAGGTGTTATTTGAGGATGCATCTCACTGGCAACGTAACAAATCTGATGCAACCTTAAGCATATTCATCCCCATGAGAAACACAGTTTTTCCCTATTCTGCTGAATTGCTCAATATTTTGCGACCCCATATGAAAATAGAGTGTAAAATTTTACTACAGCAATCAAGGATTAATGAATTGTTGCAAGTCACTTGTGCAGCTTTCCTACACTTAAATAGCTCAGATATCAACAAATTTACATAGCCACACTTGTACTGCAAAACTAACCCTCAAAACTACCTTATTGAAAGTCTGTCACCCTGCAAGGTGGCTCACAAAGAGGCAGCTCCTCCCAGCTCCTTTAAAACAAGAGAGAGCAGTTGAGGACTGTAAATGACTATACTTCATATCTTTCAAGATTTTCTTAACAGAAGATTTATACTTCAGTATTTTTCTTTGCTATGCTCTTGACAGAATTCAAATCACTCATTTTGTCTCACCACAGGAGAATTACCGGATTTAATGAGCAACTCATTTGATGGGTAATCAGGAAACTGATTTTATCTGCTTCATTGCTATCAAGAGGTCAGCACTACCTTCCATTAAGGCAAATTACAGGTTTTCAAGCATACCCGCAATCAGATGAAATCAAGTTTGTTCTTGCAGCATCCTCAAAGCCCATTGAGGATATGCGCGTTGGAGGAACATGGGGAGAAATGGAAAGAGAAGAATTAAATTAAACAACAATTTGGAGGAAGCATCTTACTGTTTTCACTGATGAAATCAGATCTATGGCATTAAAAAAAGAACATGAGAGAACATGGCTTATTTGCATTGTCTCTTTCCTTTTCTCATTTATAAACCAACTGCTATTCTTAGGCAGGGTATACATTGGAAGGAACGTACTAGCAAACAGTAAACTCAGTTTGCAATCCAATCTTAATCACCCATCTCAAGAGCCATACAAAATGGTCTGGAATTACGCTATATCTGAGACCACTGAGCAAGGGCATCACATGTAAACATCAACATATGACAAGCATTTGGTCTCCTTTAAAAAATCTTTTTCTTTTTTAATAAAAATTGCATTAATCTATAGTCACAATAATTTTTAAATGTCAAATAGCTTTTTATTTCCATGAAGCCCTCCAGCCTACAAGAACACAACTCAAAGCAATACCTTGGACTGTCTGTACCCCATGCACACATACGTGGTGTGGACCACCTTGATGCAGGTGTTGCCTTTCCCTGGTCTTAAAATCAGAGCCAAACACAGTTAAAAGGGAGAAGGGGTTTACCTCAGTATTTATTTAAGGATCCTTAAGGTGCACTCTCTGTCTGGGTGGAACGTGCTGAGAACCACACCAAAAAATGCATCCCCACAATACATCACATACACAGTTATAGGCCTTGGGAATCAGCACATCTATCAAAGATTCCCCAATGAGAGGCTCGAGTGAACTCCTCATCCAGAGGAACCTTCCCCCTGGATGGGCCTATCTTAGTTTACAGAATGTGTTCTGGAGACGACCTTGGTGTATGGGGCTTTCTGACCCCCAACTGCAAGGTTTCCAGGATGTTTGGTGTCCTGGGTTAACAGAATATCGGGTCTAAACTAAGTTATCAAACTTAACAAATTATAAATACATGGGCTAAAAGCACTAAGGATACCTACAACTAAAAAAAAGTGTATATAAAAGGGGTATATGAAAAAGGCAAAAAATCATCATGGCATCACAGGTGGGGACAGCAGAGTGGCTTTTCAGCACAGGTCCACTCTCCTGCAGACAGGATGGAGTCAGGCAGCGGCTGCGGGAATGGAGCCGGCCATTCCTGAAAACAGGCCAGAAAACGCTTGCAGATAACTGCTTGCAAGGTACCACTCTCCACTGAAAGGATTAAGAGTGGAAATAGCACGTACTTGGCACAAACCTCCGAGTCACAAGTTTGGTTTAGATCATTAGCAAATTAGCAGTTTAAACTGGATTCACTGCTGGAAGATTTGATTTGGTAAGAAAGTTTTAGATCCTGCTGCACAACTTAGCAGAGTGGCTGGCAGCTGTGCACTGGGAGGAAGGGGGACACAGCTCTGAACACAGACCACCTCATGAGTGAGGTAATGCACAGGCTAAAAACCTGAGAGAAGCTCCAGCTGGCTGAAAAGGGAACCAGGACTCACCTCCAGACTATTATACCCTACACGCTGATAGAATTTAATATAACACGGCAATTTTCAACAAGTTATTACAACAAGGTATCCTCATAGATACAAAAGTCTTTTGAAAAACAACACTTTATCAAAAATACATCCTAATAGCATTTGGACAACTTGTGCTATATTAAATATTAAATGATGTTGTCACTGCTTCATATAAGGCATCATGTTCCCAGTGACCGAGTATCAAAGCTACTTTTATAACAAGAATGGCTATTAATATTATTATTCCATCAGTTTAAAAATTACTTTTGCGAATTATTCAAGTACTTTGATTTCCCATACTGTTTTGCTAGGAAAAAAAAGTTTAATAGAAATGACAAAACCAGCAGTATGCTGATTTAATTGAATTACAGACAAAAAATGTGCTTTAGAACAGAGTACAGGAGACTGTAAACCTGAGAAGTGGTCCATTATTAAAATCTAAAACACTACTTACTAACAGACATTTTCATTAGAAAGAAAACGACACTGATTTGCCATTTGTGCTTTAGCTTAAAGAGAAAAAGACAGTGTAATTGTAGCCTGAAAAATAACTATCTCTGTAGTTAATAAAGTCATCTTTTCCCCCTACAGGTTGCCGCCCCAGTACTGTTGTAGACACTACCCCTCATGCTATGGAATAATATAAACTCACTCCTTAAGCAAGGCATTCCATTTTTAAATTGTTTTTTTTTCAAATGTTCCATTGCTTACTGTACCTTTGTGATCTAACCTCGAGCAGCAGAGGCAAGAGAGGGCAGCATCTTACAAAGAACATTAACTGACTGAAAGCCTTTTGCTGCCTTCCCAAAGCATGGAAGTGGTGCAGGAGAATCAGTGTTTGAGGTTCACCTGAACTGAACACAGCCACATCAGCACTGATCCATCCAGGACTCTGAATTTGCTTTTGAAATGATCTGATGGTAAAAGAGAAGGGGTAGGGGAGGAATATCAGCCTCCTATTGAGAGGTGGTGATGGGAGTTTATTCTACAATTGCAAAAGTATTTTTTAATATTTGGGGTAGCTGGAGGAGAGTGAAGCCTCCCACGGGTGAGTGAGGCTGTCTGCTGGGCATAGCCACTGGGTAGCAGGATCTGCAGTTTGAACAGGACAGGACAGACACAGCATCAGGTTAAATTCACCATCTTTGTTTAAACTGTGTTCTGAGGCCAGCCTCAGAACCCAACTTACTGGCAGAAGGGCAATTTTTCTGATCTTGTGTCAGTTAATTCAGGATTACTTCCCCCCCTCCACTGTACCTCACATATGTCTGATTGTCATGCTTTTTCCTTTCGCAACTTCAAGGGCTGCTAAACTTCCAGTTTGTTAAACACAGAAATTCTCTTCCTTATACTTCACAGCTTCATCAAGCATGGCCTTAAAGAAAACCAAACTCTTAAAACATTCCCGATGAAATCACATCCATTAGCAGTACAGCTGATGATGTAAAAAACCAAAAAAAACAAAACCAGAAAATAACAAAACAAAAAACACAAACAAACAACAAAAAAACCAAACCACCACACCCTCCCCCCCAAAAAAACCAAATAAAAACCCCACCAACACATCTGGAACTGTACAAAGCCTCCTCTACCAGGAAGACTGCAGAATTCAATTCCTGGATATGCATCTCTTGGTAATGTTCACTTAACTTTGGCTTACTTGAGCATTCATGACAAAAATTAACAAAAGCCTCTTATTTTCATGGGCCATATCGATTGTTCCAATGCATGCTGATCCTATCTTCAACAAACAAAGCCAGGATTTAATTGCACTAGAGCATTAAGCAGAAAGCCTTTAAAACTCTCTTCTGTTTAACCTATCTGAATTGCAAGTGGCTGTATCAGAAGGGACTGAAGCATGTGCCATTCTGAAAAATAACCTGCAGTGATATAAATGGGCAGGTGTGGTACCAAAGTCACTTCAAAACACATAAGCGATAAAAAAGAATTATGAGCTTGCCTTTCTAACCTTCCCACAGACTAACACAATTTTAGGTGTATAAAAAAATAGCCAAATACCTTGCTCTAGGCATTGCTGGATTATTCCCAGCACACTTAGGAGGGGCTGCACACAATGACAGCAAATCCACACATCTGAATTATCAATGCAAAATTCCTGAAGTTCCAGTTTAAGCCAGACAAGACTGTGTATTTTTTGCTTCAACTCATTCTTCTAGATGTAAGGTGAAATTCTGTGCCCATTGCAGTTTTATAATTCCTTTGTAGATTATGAAAATAAAGCAGTAAAGCGTATCAACGAAAACAAACTCATGTTTTTTCCATAGTAAGAGTCAGATTTCCAATCCACTGGAAAATCCAGCAAAGTAGCAATTTATTAGCCATGCTGAACAAATCAGAGGTACACAACAGGATTCCAGACACACAAAGAGAAAATCAGAACACAAGCCACACGAACACAGACCACCCTGCAAACCCTCCTAGTGATGGGACGGATTTCCTTACTTCAGCCAATATTTTATTTCCCAAAGCTCGCACTGAACAAGGCCCTTCCTAAGAAACCCTTGTCTTGCTCTGACTGGAAAAAAATCAATGCAGCCAAGAGCTGCTTCCAGCTCTGTGCCAGACATGACACACCAGCCCGATGGGTCTCCAAAGCAAGGACAATCTCCTGGGGGAACCATGGAAGGAGAAGCCACAAATTCCCAGCAGTGCTTGCACAAAGGGTCTGTTTCCAAATTCCTCAAGGGATTGGTTTTAAATAATGACATTAAAACTGTTTGCTCCTCTTCAACAACATGCACAAAGGTGCTAATTCCACAGGTTTGGGAATAGAGAAGGTGTAATATTGGCATGTTTGACACTAAGGACCAAGCAGGAAATAAAACTGAGGGGATGTTAGCAAGGGGGGGGGGGGGGGGG
>VZRV01001413.1:1565647-1613882 GCA_013398115.1 Falcunculus frontatus
TGGCCAACAAAATACCTTTATTTCCTTTAAAATATTTCCTTTTATCCTGTTTTTGCTTTTCTTGCCTATTTAAAGCATGAATTGTTGATGACAGGAACTGTTTTGAGGCTCTTACTATGCTAAAAGAGGTGCTTAGATGTTTTATGAAAGGGTATTTTTTACTTTTCAATCTAATAAATTTCTCCTAGTATTTCTGCCTTAGAAGCAAATAACCTTACTCCAGGTTTCACAACATACACAATTCCAGTCCCATCTGCACATCAAAAGGACAGAAAAAAATGGATTTAAAATTTACACTTCTTTTCACTCTCCAAAAGGACCTTGACAAAAATGAAACCTACTCCTGGAACAGCAAAGATTAAAAACATTTATTTCAATTTCTTATTTCTTGTTTTTCTCTCTCTTCGTTAGTCTAAAAGCAGAGTTGAAAGACCTGGCAACTAATCCTTCTTTTGTCGAGTGGCAAATAATAGAACTCAACAAGATTTGCACTTCTCCAAATAAAGGCTAAAGGCTCCCTTTCTTGACAAAACAGGACCTGATTACAATACTCCCTGGATCTCAACATGAATTCATCTTAAAAACAACCTGCTTGTGTGGTTAAGCAGGTTCCATGGTGATAGGAGCAAACAAGATCCCACCTGCACACAGGACCAAAAAGTGGCCTTGAAGACTGATTTGTCTGTTTGCAAATGTGACCCACAGAGCCAGACACTGACCTGGCCCCTCAGAGCAGCTCACTGAGGGTTATAAAGGACAAAGCAGCACCAAGGCAGAGGGTGATTAATATAAAATTCAACTGAGTTACAACACACGCCACACCTATTCAGTGACCATGAAGGAAAAGAATTACTATGTCAAGTGAGACAACAAAATTATATTTATGAATGAGTTTGTTTTGGGTTCAAAACTTTTGAGATCCTTTCTCTGGCACAAGGAGATTCCATTAACATCAAAAACATGCTCACCTGTTAAGCAGCAGCAACAATATGCCTGGGGCTACTTGAATGCTTAAGTCTACAGACAGTATTAGGCAGAAGTCTCAACAGTTGACAGTACTGAACATTTTTCACACAGAAAATAATCTGAACAGTCTTATTGCACATGCTGCAAAGATAAATCACGGAACATTAAAAGAAGTTGTTAGACAAGATGTGTCCCACTTCCTCTTCCTTCTCATCAAAAACTAAACAACTTAAATCACAACTAGTTATTTCAAATGTAATCAAACCCTGCCAGGCATCACTACTTGCTAATGCTTTCACTCTGTCCATCTCTCCTCACCATTAACTCAGAAGAATTAAAAAAAGAAAATAATGCAAAAAATATCCCCCACCCTCTGCACACCCTCGCCTACAGACACATAACCAGCAGACTTGATGATGTCTTCCCCTTCTGGAGCTTAAGTAAACTAAACAAAAAAAAACCCACCAAAACAAACTAAACATTAGAAGGGGAAAAAAAAAAAAGGGAAAAGAAAAAGAGAAAAAAGCAAGAGAAAAGGGAAAAAAGAAAGCAAACACACACAATAAAGCCACAAAAACCCAGCAAGCACAGAAGAGGGTCTGGGCAATTAAATGAAGGGAGCGCTCTCAACAGTACAACAATATATGTAGCAGATCCAGACATACAAGTAAAATTTAACCATTCAAAGCTTACAAAGTTTTACATCACCATTAACATTTATCATCCCTCTTTCGGAGGGAGGAACCATCCAAAGCTTACACAGTTTCACATCACCATTAACGTCTGTCATCCCACTTTTACAGGGAGGAACCACAAACACTTGCCTATACAGTACAAGCACCTTCAAGCAGATGCATTACTGTGCACATGGAATTAGAAAACAACCTGAGTCAGTAACTGGTATCATCAGACATTTTATATCAGTCTTTCCATTCCTAAACCTTCCCAAATCTTAAAATTGGAATTAAAGGTAAAGGGATCACATCTGGAAAAAGAATCGCACAACTTCTTGCTTTTAGACAGCCACATTTCTCATATGGCAGTTAAAAACCTGCCAGAATTTCCCCTATAAACATGTTTCCAGCAATTTCAGCTCTCCCACGCAGCCTTCAGTCCTAAAGTAACAGTCTCCTGCAGAAAAGGTTGTTTTTCATAAACACGCACACGCAAATAATTTGGCCACACATTTCTTTTGCATGATGCATTGTTTTCCACATGTTAGCACCAGAGTGTCCTACCACAGCAGACAATTAAGAGACTCAAAAGAAAAAGCATTAGCCTCACAGGAAAACAAGTCTTTGCCATATTATGAAACACAAGAAATAGGTTAAAAGAAACATAACCTTTGAGAGGTGGCCAGTACTTACACACAAAGGCCAAAATTGCCAGGTAGGGTAGTGGATGAGGGAGGAGAAAGACGGAAAGACGGAGAAATACTGAAACATAGCAGACTTCTGACAATTATCACTTTGGAGAGCAACTGCGATCCTACAGAGATTTACACCTGTGGTCCACAGATTCTCTCTCATAAAATGTCAAAGGGAAGGGTGAACTCCTGAGAAACTAAAATATTTTATTATTTTAAAAACCCAAACAAACATGAATGACAGCAGTGGCAAGGACATAAGAGCTAAAGGATTCCTTTGGTCCATGGTCATGATCTGTCACAGGTCAATGGGGATGCTGTCGCAGTCAGTTCATGCGGTTGGACAGGAGAGATGACCAGCAGCTCAAGCAATCACAACCCAATCCTGACCATTCCCGACCACTTCCCAGAGACACGGTCAAGCAGTCTGGCAGAGGGTACTCAGTTTCTTTTCCAAGATAAAGAACAAATCTGTTGAGGAACCCAGACTACCTGGATGAATAAGAACCTGACCTGGGATGCTAAAAATAAGCAGGAAACCGGTTTTTTTCATAAGTGAAAAAAAGCTTAAGAAAGAAAAGCATTTGTTAGAGGTTACGTGGCACCAGCAGAAGAGTAAAAGGCTCCCAACTGGGAGCCTGCTTGAGCTGACCCATGCAGAAGAAATACTGGGGCATCGCTGTTACTATGCACTGCAGCTTCAAAGGAGGGGGAGAAATACAGCTACTACACAGAGGTGTAAGAGATAATTAAGGAAAAAAAAAGGCAAGAACAAACACCAAAGAAAACGTCTTGCCTTCTGTTTCAATAAAGATAACAAAATGACACACTGAAAATGAGGATAGGGTAATGGTTATTGCCACATACAGTGTGGAAACAAAATTAGACCATTTACAATAAAGAAATAAGGGGATCTGGATAATCTCCATTCCACTGAAATAATTGGCACTCACAACAGTGACAGATATGCCAAAAATCACTACAAGAGGGAGAGGGAAAGGAAGTAGTTTGGGAGAGAAGGAAGAGCAACCTTGGTGCTACAAGTGCAAAAGCATGACCTTGATAAGACAAGATCTGAACAAAAGAGATCAGAGAAACGTAATTGAGCACTGAAATGAAGACAAGGCAGATTTGATTTTACCTGAGTAATTTATTCCTTAGAAAAGGAACCAAAGAACTCACACCAATGAACTTAATCCAGAATTAAAAAAGAACTGATGCGATAAACAACAGTATTTAAGGTACAGACATATTACATTTTAAAGATGAACAAAGCACTGGCTTAAAGACAGGCAATACACAGATAAGATACTCAAAAGAAGAGAAGATGTGTGCTCCTTAGATTTTGTGACATCAGGGTTATACATAAATTACATAGTGACCATACAAAAAAAGCAAGTATATAATAACAAATTCTGGGAGACCAAAGTTTGGAGAATTAGCTGTTCCCAGAGGGATCTCTCAGAAGCTGGACAGTCTTTTGGGCTAGCTGGGGCAACACTAGTACAACAAAATTTAAACATATAAAGTGAAAGGCAACTCTGAATAGTAACTTCTGCTGTGACCCAGTAAGAGGAGGTGAAGGGGAGAAGGGAGCCATCAGAGCATCAACTGCTGTTTGAGACTGATGCTTTGCAGTAGTTCCACACACTCACAATAAATGGGTATTTTTCCATAGAAAACCAGAATGATCCGTTATATAAGGTGTTGGCAAACCACTACTTGTATTTTTATAGACATAGTTGTGGCTACCAAGTCAAAAGTGAAACAAAACCAAACCACCTGCCTTTCCCAAAACCAATTTAACTGAAACAGGTGCAGAGAACACAACTCGGAAGACGGAGCACAGAAAATAAATCTATTTCATAAGGGAAGCTAAAGCACTTGGGATCCTCTAGCTCAGCAATTAAGTGCTAAAAGCAACAGAGCTCTGCAGGTATGTTTATGTATGGCAGCATGGACCTCATAGGAAAAGGAAGGCTTGTTTTGGGGGTGGGGGGAAGAATGGGCTGGTGGAATGACTCCCGCTGCCCCAAAGCCTGAGCTATTACTCCACCTGGACTGGCAAGCTGTACTTCAACAAAGTTGAAGACAAACTTCAGCAGGGTCTGCACAGCACCTCATTTATATATTCACTACTGTTTGAGCGAATTTTTCCTGGGTGGGACTTCTGGAGCTTGGGTATGGTGTGTTCCCCCACTCAGCCTGGCATTTACATTTAGTACATTCCCTGCTGTAACAGAGATGTAGGAAAAATGTCTCTGAACTTCTCTGCTGCTTCCCTAGGGCACACTATGCTTTATTCACGCTTTGTCATTTCATAAAGGCTTTAAATGTGTTAGAGCACACGGGGAATGGGAGCAACAGGCCCATCTAGATTTAACCTGTTCTTTTTTACACGATTGTTTGGGGAAATTGTCCTCTACAGCCCTCCATTCCCAAGTCAGCTGTACTTTAATAGTCCATTACAAGAGAAGAAACAAATCTCAATATTTACTTTTTGTTGAACTATCAGATAAACGCTGGGTCTATTTCTGTTCTATTCACATTCTCCCACAATTTCCATTACAAGGTATGCACTAAGCATTTTGACAAGAAGTTCCCCACTGCTAAAAATCTCAGCTCTAAAAGAAAACGGAAATGTTTATTTAGGTTTTGGTTTCAAACCCAAATCAATTTTCAAAATTAAACTGAAGTTCCCTCCAGCTTACCTCAAACCCAAATAAATTTTCAAAATTAAACCGAAGTTCCCTCCAGCTTACCTCACTGCAGAACAGGCTCACACAATCTAAGAGCTCAAAGACACAAACTCTAATGTTGGAAAGTGAACGTCAATCACATTTTACCAGCAACAACCTTTGGTTTGTTTAATTGTCCTGGAATACCAACAAAACATACACACCTTTTGTATTCCTTTGATTAGAAATGCCTCATGATGCCTTTTGTTCTCTTCCCAAGTTTGCAAGGCATCCAGCACACAGGACTGCCTACACTGGGTGTAATACAAAATACAGTACCATTTAAAATTCATTTTTAATCATTAAATTGTTAGGATATGAATATATGCTGTTACTTGCTTTAACATTCTGGGTAAGGCAGGCATTAAAACCTAAACAGGCTATCTGTATGATACTTCAACAGAAATCATATGCATGCCCAAAATAATTTGTTTTCAGCAAATTTACATATTCCTTTGCATGTATCATACCTCAAGTCTCTCCTGTTACTTGAAAGCATGACGCTATTCTGGCAAACCAGCTGTCCTTCCCCCACCTCCCCTTCTGCAGCCTTGCTTTGCCTTTTTTTTTTAAACACAAGATCAACTTGCCATATCCTATAATGTTTTGGAGTAATTACCTTTGAAAAAAGTTGCCTTCTCCAACTGGAAAACATGCCCCATTTAAAAAGCATCAGCCTACTCCCAAATCTAAAGCAGCAAGACGAGCTATGAAAGGAGGAAAGTGCTCTTGATTTGAACAAGTGATTATGATTTTTATCCCTGCTCAAGAGTGAGTTCACAGTCAATCAAAAAAAAAAAAAAAAAGCTAAGTGAAAGGGCAAAAGTTATGTTAAGCCTACTTCAGCTTTTTTTTTGTTTCTTATTCTTTCCTATGTATGAAAGATGAGGTCTAAACTTCTCTGAACAGCTCTGGCAAGACTGGTATACAAGAAATGACAGCATGTGCATATAAGAACCTGAAACTACAGTCCTAGAGTTAACATCCTCTTATATTTCAGTTTATGTTCAAGTGCTGTTATTTGCAGGTCATCTACTCTGTCACAGTTCTACTGTTCAAAACCTGATAAAGTAAGCAATGACACAAAGAAAAGCAGTTGTGTAGGGCACACAGCTTAAAAAAAAATCAAGACTTTCTGACTGCAGGAATTAGTTTGGTTTTTTCTTGCCTTTTAGTACAAGCACTAGAAATGTTTCACAGAACTTTATTTGCAGAGCAGTGGTGCTACTTTGCTGATCTTTCATTAGGAAAAGCATAAATAAGGATAATATACAATCTAATCAAAACTCTTGAGAGTATTTAATATTTTTCTCTAACCAGCCTTCCCTGCCTTATAAGAAAGTTAGTCCTGCTAACCAGAACTTTGTCCTTTACTTTCTTTCCTTTCTTCAAAGGAGCATGTGGTTACTTTGGAGAGCATGTTAACGTGTTCTGTCTGCTATAAACCAGCTTTAAAAATATACTATGATAAGTTAATTTTGTTTGAGGGTTATATTTAGGCAAAAGCAAATGTGACAATTACACAAACCCCAGCCCCCTCACCCCCAAAAAAGATTTGGTGAACAAAGCTGTTAGTTTCACATAACAGTAGGAAGAGAAGAAAAATTCACTTGATACCCTGAAAGTTTTCACAGAAAACCAGTATATAAATTGTTTTGTTTGAGTGCAAGGGGCTAAATATGGGGTTTATTACTAACAGTGTTTAAGTATCAGTGACATCTAAAACTCACTCTAAGCCAGCATTCCCATCATTTCTTCCACCAACATAATGAAGCATCCTTCAACTGATGGATTTGGCAGACAGAGTTAAGGAAATTGAGGTTCAAAAAGCACCACCTCAAATCCAGAAACCTCAATGAGGATCCTCTCCCTTCCAGCCTGAACCCTGGGGGATGCACAGGTCCCTGGCTCCTGGCAAACACAGCCCCACCAGACAAAAAGAAAGGTCAGTCAGAGCTCTCACGTGCCAGCTAGGAAAGTCAAGTGACACCAGGAAGCCCCCAGTTAGTGGACTTGGGAGACAGCATTGACAAAAGACTCAACAGCCTATTAGTGAAGCTGCTGAGCATCTCCCTCTCAGCCTAATCAGTGTCATCGTTTTAACTAAATTACTCTCTCCAAGGTTTCCTGGAGCCAGGCCCATAAACCAATGACCCAATAGCCCATTAGGATTATTTCCTTTTCACAAATTATGTACGCAACAGAGATTCTATCAGTCAGGACTGCGAGGAAAAAAAAAATATCAAGACTTTTTTCTTTCTTTTTATTTACCTCCCCCCTTCTTAAATACACAACCCCTCAATAACTGAGAGCAGTTTTCCTGCTTTTCTGTATCTGGCACATACTAGTCTGGCTATGCTAAACAGAGTGCTTCCTCATGCATCAAGCATCAATTCTCTCCTCCTCATGCTTGTGCAAGCTCTATCCAAACAACCTGAAGAGACAGGATGTTTAAATTCAAAAAACACTCTCTGGAAGGCATAGAAAAAAGGAGCTTTTTCAAGAGCATCACCTGTGTCTGAAAAGCAACCCAAAGCATTATGCTAGCTTTGCCTATCTTTCATGACCCTGTCTAGCATTTCAGTATAACACTCATCCTAAGCAACTTTCATTTAGGGCTGTGGTGATAACACAGAAAACCCTCAAAAAAACCCATTCTTCTAGAAAATACTTCTGACAGCAACAAAATATTAAGACATAACAACTATTCTAGGAGTTCCCCCATTCTCCTCCCTAGAAATCAAGGGTAAAACTCCAAAAAGAGCAGGACCTCTCAGTTTTTAGCCTCAACTGTAACACTATTATTGAAATTGAAGCAGATTTGACCACTGGCAACAACCTGGTGAACGAAATGGCCCCGTGTGTTTGTGTTTGATTGTGTTGTTTCCTTCTTCCCTGTGTACTGCTCAGACACAGCACCTCCGCTCCCTACCATGGCTTCCTCAAAGCTAGAGGCAAACCTACCACTCCTTCTCTTCAAATTTTACAAAAATGGTTTAACACAAGTAAAGCATTCTTAATTGTTACTGAAGTAAGCTGGCAAAAAAATCATGTCTATAAATATTTATCTTTTAATATGAATATATACACTTATATGCATCTATATATAATATGTACACACTTTATATATGTATTATATATATTTTATATGTATTATTATAAAGAACCAAACAAAGTCTCACTTTCAAATGATCTCTTCCTATTCCTGCCTCAACTTGTGGGTTTTTGGAAGTTCAAGATTTTCAAGTGAAACATTACAATGGGATGCAACAGGCAAGAGGGTAAAAACATTTTTAAAAGGGAAGCATATTATTCTTATTAAAGCACAGAACCTATAGTAAAGTAATAAATTATCTGTTCCATTTTTTTTTTAATTTATTATGCAAGTAAAGGAGAAATGACATTTTCCAGAAGCCCTTCAGTAAAGAGATAGGAATCTAGTACATGAATTCATAAAAACTGGGCATTAGTCTGCTCGAACCTTCAAAAGCCTGAGACCACAGATATATTACATAAAAAATTTTAGAAAGTGGGGGCAAGATGGTACTTGCTACCCCTTGACTAATGACCTACACAGATCAGCTTATCATGGCCAAGGCTTTCCTCCCTCTCTCCCATCCTCACCTTCCAGCTAAAAAATATGATAAAAAGATGCTGTTCCTCCAAATACTAAATTCAACCCACAGTCAGGTTTTTTTTTTAATTTTACAAAAGAATATTTTGCATCTTGACACATGCAATGCCAGCATACAAAGATCCCTGAACAGGTATATTGATCAGAACAGATCTTCCTGTTGAGCACTTCTGGACACGATAAACTACAGCCACTTAGAACTGGGCACTAAGTCTTTAATAAAAGCCCGGTTTTGTACTGACACGGCCACGAACTGTGTAGATCTCTAAAGTGTTTCTCAAGTCTCATAAACACAGACTTACATGCTATGAACAAAAATGTCAAGAGTTCCCAGTATAGAGTACATACAAAGCATTTCCTCAGCATTGTCTTTTGTGTGCCTGAGCACCAAGCCTCAGTGCATCACAACAAGAAGCAGAACAATGTGTCACAGTCTCAATGCCAGAGTACATTTTTCTCCTTGCACACACATTATAAAATGACCCCTTTCTTTCGACCACGACGAAAAGGTGACTACTTAAATTATCAGATGCTTAGCATTGCCCTAGCAGCCCAAACACACATCAGCATCATTTTAATCTAGATGTACATAACAATATTAATTCATGGAAATGTTCACCCTATAGGAGCAGCAGACATACGTTCACACAGACTTCTCCAAATGTATACACACATACATATGTTCTCAAGCAACCAGCCCTCCCCACCAGAGGAGCTGACAAGATGCTCCTAGAAACATTATCTCTGCGCCATTTTACACATTGAAATGTACGTGCTGAAGCAAACGCTTCTTTCCCTGGAAAAACAGAGAATAGTTGTTCTAATTAACTCAGTACCTTAAAAATCTGTTCACTAGCAGCAAAACAGACTAAAATTAGCTCTTCACCCACGATCAGGCAGTGAAAAAAAGCTTTATTTAAAAGCCAGGTATATTGTTCCAGCAAAGTGCAAGCCAATGACTTCAAGTGACATTTACTTTGGCAACCTCACACAAATCAAGATCACCCATTCTGCCTTCAAAAAGGGATTTTGGATCGAGCACATTAATGGGACATTGTTCATTCCAAGTATGCCAGTTCACACAAATCTGGTTTTCAATAGAAAAAGTCACAGACTAAAACTATTTCAATCCTCCTTGGAAGAAAACAAGCTTTTTGTGAAAGCTGGCAGCATCCCTCGCCTTTTCTTCAGTTAAGAGAACAAAGTCAATGCAGGAGAGGTGGAACTCACCATGCAAGAAATACCGTGAGAGCACAGAACAAACTGTGTTTTGCGGGGATCTGTAATTGCATGGACACAAGCACCTTTTCTAACCAAAGCACAATGAAGTGGGCAAATGGCAAACAAAAGGCAAGGGCGTCTGAAGGCTGCTCAGAGAAGACCTGATAAAATAGAACTAAGAAGTTCTCAATTGCCCAGCCTAGAGTTAAGAAGGGGGAAGGTCGTACACAGAGTGTACAGAAAACTGCTGCTAAAGAGGAAAAACAACAAATAGCAGAACTGCCCAGGAGAGCAAGTCGGGTGAGTGATGCAGCATCCTGCCTTTCCATTACCCCCTGAAACAGCCCGACCAGCTCCAGCTCACATCACACTGGTTCTCTCAAATCCTCCTGCCTTCCAAGCCCAAAATGCTGTGTGCTGCACTTCTCCATTTCTGAGGAGCTGTTCCACAACTCATCACAATTCTGAATCTCAGGATTAGAAACATTTCAAAGGCAGTTGTGTCAAATCTTCCTATCCTCGCCTATTTAAAAATCAGCCCTAATCACTGCTTACACACAGTAAGCTTTGGTAATCTTCATCCAATTGTATTTGGGTGTTAATTCCTGAGGCAGGTAATAGAGATGGATGTTCTTTCCGTAACTAGAGAATTTTCCTTGGGCTAATTGAAAACAGGCATATTTCGAGAAATGCATTCTACTGCCAATAGTCTAGCAGGGAGGCAATGCAAGAATGATTTATGAGCTGTGAATATCACGTAAATCTGTCTTCAAGTAAAAGGTTCATCTCTGCATAGAATAACTTTAAGTACTCAATTATCAACACTCTAAATTTTTTCGTATTTCCTAACAAAGCAAAAAAACCCACCGCATACCCCAGCTTTTTCATAGAGGTTATCACATACCAAATGAATGGGTATCATTTATATCTAAATGCAGCCAGAAAAACAAGGCTCAATTTAAACATTCTTAAATTAGATTATTTCATGTTTTTTCCAAGTCTTTTACCATCGCATTTTCACATTACTTTAGCATTCACCACTTAATCTGTGGCCCAAGGGGAAGGCAACAGTTAGTCAATCCTGGAAGCTAAAAGAGCTTTTTCATCTGTAACAGCTGTTGTATACCTCCTCTTTTTACTGCCTTTTCCAGCAAGCTTTTTAAAATTCATTTCAATTTGAGGCCTGCATATTACAGAGACAAGAAAAAAATTTGTTCTAGGAAACTTTCAATAAATGTTAAACACTTGAACAACTATCCTGATTCTCGATGGAATTACATTCCCCAACTTCTTCTGAGGCATGCACAGTTTTCTTTTGTTCATCATTTAGGAGAAACTGCTCTTGAGCAACTGGATCTCTCAGCTATCTTGTGTCTATCACAACTTTACTTCAAGCAAAGCTGAAGCTATTCTCTCTACACATACTCAGCCTCCTGGCCAGATGCAAGCTCTGACCACACTGAACACAGGAGATGTCTGTTTGTATTGCAGCAGGCAAGTCTGCATATACCAATGGCTGAAAATGCATTCAATGAGAAAATGCAATTTTTTTCCCCTGATGAAAAACCACACTAAATACTTTAGTAACCATATTAAAATCTTTAATTAGAAAAAAAAAAAAAGTTCTGGTGCTTGGTGACCACTGATTTGGTTGGACAGTTATGCCCATGAAAAAAACCTGGGCTTGCAAGTTCATTTTCCTTGTCTGTGCCTAGTGGAAAGTAGTTTAGTCTCTCAAGGTACAGAATATGCTGAAATCCTTCACCAGCACCTCCAAGAGACTCAGGAAAGGAGTGGTAATGATTAGCTCTGGAAGCCCTGTCAGAAAGCAGGCACAGAAGAGCAAGAAACACTACAGTGTATTAGCAAGTTAGAGGGGGAAAAATGTCTGTTTTTGTAAAAGATGAGTTTTGCATGCCCATTTTAACTCATAAACAGTGGGCTGTGATGATGAATGTAGCATTGTACTCAACGTGGTAGGAGATTACAAACTGTTTTCAGTGAGGGTCTTTGGGAGTTGTCCCATAATTTGGCAGTAAATCAGGCAGGACAAAGAGGAGGCACGGCTGAGTGCAGCAACCAGCAAACTAGAGAGGCTCCACACGCTACTACTATCATTTCTTCACAAGTCATTTGTAAAATGACTGCTTCATTTACTTCTGCTGTAAACAAAGATTTGACCCCTGGCATCGTATCTGGCTGGAGAGCAGTATTAACAAAGCTCTGAATGCTCTCCAAGACCATGACTCTTGATTTCAGCCCTCCACACTCAGCAAACATTTGAACATGATGCCTAAAGCACTTTAGAGCTTGACAAAAATGAGAATTTGCATCCAAGGGTCAGATTTCAGAATCTCAGTACAAACTTTGGTATTCGGTAATTAAAAGCTGCATGTGTATGCATGCACATAAATATGGATGGCTCCAGGCAGAAATGGACAGATCTGTTTTTGAAATGCTGATCCTTCATGATTTAATTTCAAAACTCTGTCGGGTTTTCTTTCCCCAAAGCAGTTAAAACAGATAATTTGTAATTAAATGCTTGCTTGCAGTTTGATAAGGGTGAGAAGTTACGCTCGCCAGAGACTCAGTCCTGAGGAGAGGTCAGCATACACAGCCATTACAGCACAGGGACCAACTCAGCAACTCGGCACATTAACAGCAATATACACTTCAGAACTGTAATTGCTATCCAAAACCTATTAATTTTGAAGGGATTCTTACAAATCCGTAATTACAGAAAGGCAAATCCTCATCATAAAGCAGTAAAAACTATATTCACACAGTCCTAGAGGGAGCGCTTTCAGCAGCTTGGCTCATTAGAAATGTATTCTTGCATTAAACACCAATATCAAAGACAAATGTTAAAGCAATACCCTCAGAGTCACACTGAAAACTGCATTACAGCAGTGAAGACGTAGCTATTTAATGGGATCCTCTATCCCTGCACAATGGAAGGCAACTGGAGCCCAGTGATGGCGCTCTGCATTGTTTTTCAGGTATCAAGCACAGCTCATTATGGAATCCTATTCTCCAAAACCCACACCATCTGTACCATCCAACACCTGAGAACATTGTCCATCAGCCTTACCACAATGATCAGGAAGAGAATCCATTTATTCTTCTACCATCCAGTCGCCTTAGCACAAAAGGACTGGAAACCCCAACAGTACTCGCTGCTGCTTTTCCTTCTAACTCGGCATTTCTTTAGCACAGCTTCAGTGCAAAAGGAAGAAAGCAAACCACCTCAGATGTTTTGCTGGAAAAGGAATATGGCTATGAACAAAGGTTAAAACTGAAAACTTGAAACTGCTCAGCAGAGGTGTGGCTGCTGAAACCTGACATAGTTGCGTCACCGAGATTTTACTTTGGCAAACACGGTTTCCTGAATTCAAACAAATCATAGACAGAACTATCTTTTGTTCCAGCAATAAGCAATTATTGCACAGACGTGCTTTCAAGGTCACAGCGGGAAGAGTAAACTACACCAGGATGTGTCAGTCATAAGTAATGCTTTAAAAAAGTTAACACCAAGCAATACATATTTAAAGCCTTCCACACTCAGCAGGAGACAAAGTGCTTACTTCCTTCCAACTGACCACAAATAAACACGAACAAAAATGCCCTTTAAAAAGGCAATTAATATTTCATAGGTTCATATTCTTCTCTATTACACCTCATTTTTAGCATTCATTACAACCAAAATTAGTTTTTAATACTTCGGCAAAATAAAACAAAATTAAATGTCTTGTTTTAATGACTTCGGTAGAAGAAAATGTTGCCTTCAAAGCCATTTTAAGAAGAGAAAAATATTAAACAGGGACTTAGTTTTCTTCAGAACTCGATTGCAAAAGAAGCATTTTTGTATTTGTTACTGTAAGGCTATATAGGCTATATCAGTACACTTAAAAACACAACAGCACTTTAATTACAAGTATTGCTGTATTTATGTTAATAAAAACATTTACTTTTAAAAAATGTAATGTCAAAGGTTTCTGCCATTCTTAAAATGTCACTTATTCTTTTCAGGAAGGCAATAAATGCATACAGATTGCCATTGACAAAAATAGCCCTAAAGAAAAAAAAACACAAAGAAAAGCCAGTTTTAAAAACAGACATGGCACACAGAGTATAAAGAAAAGAAACACAAGAGCTTTAGAAGAGATACAAAGCACCCTTCTTATTGATGATGAAACAACTTCATCAAGAATGAGGAGGAAGATAATCCCATTTTTGTCTGGCAGGGAGGTTCTACACCCTTCTTGAAGTAGGCTGCTGATGCCTGAGGTTAGATAAAAGACACTGGACTAGACAGACAACAGCATGTTCTCACATTGAAGGTCACTAGGTGTGTGGAAACTCTTACTATGGGCTTTACCACATAATGGTTAAAAACAGCAGTCTCTTTTAATTCACCTGCCTTTGCATCCTTCAGTTATGACAAACTGAATATTGTCAACCGAACACTCCATGAAAATGAAGAAAATTACGTGATTCCTGGGGGCTTTTTGCCTTTGACCAATGCATGAGTTGTCATGTCTCATGCTTTGAGAGATGTAACAATATTTCAGAATGTATACCCATACATCAGCTTTACTGTGCTTCAGACTATACACCAATTACCCAAACATTGCAAGAGCATTTTTTTTAGACACTGTTCACCCACGATTACTGTATTTAAAAATGCTTTCAAAGCACCTAACACGGGAAAATCATTATTGAATATCTGACTGAGAGTACCAAGCAGAAGAAAACACCTTGAACTGTTAGATTTACTGCCTTCAGTGAACACATTCTCTCTCAATGCACACACACCCGTGAACAATGATTAACTCCCGTAACTCAGCGCAAACAGTAATAAAAGACAGGTTTCTTCCCCCAAGCAGAAGAGTCCAAGTTAAAGCACCTTCCTTTCGCAAGCCTCAGAAACAAGTATTGAGATAACACTTTGACATGGGGCCTCGTCTTGCCCCAAGTACTCTACATCCATAACATGCAGACTTTGAAGTGTGGGGTTTCCACTTGAACACATCTGCAGAAGCAATTCACACATCAAGGATTTACACATAACTTTCTAGGTAAAAAAACATCACTAATCCACTATAAATGCAATAGGCATGTGAACTGCTTTGCAGATGTGCTCAGTAATACACAGTGAATGAGAGAAGAATACTTGTTAAGTGTATTATAAAGTTTAAAGCCCCTCGGAAAAAGTATCTCATAGCATTTGATGCTTACTAATAGGATTTTACGTGACCATCAAAAATAAAAAAAAGGTTTATTTCATAAGCATGAACTCGCTGTGCCACAGGAGGTAGACATGACCACCACCCACCATCTGCCCTAGATTAGATGGAAATCTCAAGGAGTGACAAGGAAATCCAACATGCCCAACCTGATTTCAACTAACTTACATTTCTCTTTAGTAAGAGAAGAAATAAGCCAACAGTTGTATTTGACAACTTCAGGACTGACTCTCTTACACCAGAGTGTGCTCAGCCCTCAGGCTTTCATTTGCGTATTTGATATGGAAATTCCTGTGATATGGGGTAGATCTCAACTCCTGACAAGTCTTTTCCCTGGTGACAGCAGTGGCTGCAATTGGGCAGATGAAGGCATTGTGGTTCCAACAGCTACCAGTGCTTGGAAGCACTTGAACAGCTAAGGCAGCTCAGTTTCCAGCCAGAGCAATTCCTTTTTAATGCTGTTTATATTCACAGAGATAACAGCCCACATCATCTCCACTGATGCTACAGCCTCATAGCAGCTTCTTAAACACTGGAGAGATATACTCATACATTTGTAAGACAAACAGTTCCTAATGATTTTCCCAAGCACAAGTCAAACAAGATACAAATCAAAGCATTTGATGTGGGGGTTTTGTTTGTCTGTCTGTTGCAGGGGGCAAGATTAGATGTTTTTATTGTTTGCTTCTTTAAAAGGAAGTAAACGAATGTTCGACCCATCATCCCTGACACATATTGTGGTCACAAATTGCCCATGTGGTAGGGCTGTACTTCAGAAAACCATTAAATCTGGTGAGACTACTGGTGAATCTATCCTACAGCATGCATCAGAAAAGGGGAATGCATTTGCTTCTCCATTTTTGTTGATAGCACATTCAGACATACTTTATTCTGGAGGGGGGTGAGGGGCAAGAACCACAAAAACTAAAAACCACATCTCTGAAATTGGCCAATGCCCAACACCATGATAATTCTACACTCTTCTAAAAACAAAATGTTGTTTACTCTAACACCTCCTACTTGCCACTCATACAAATGTCTAAATCATCTGAATTCTCAGAAGAGTTCTCGACTTCAGTGGCCTCTGAAAGTGGCCTTGTTCAATGTAAACATAGATTCTGTGAGAACAAGGACAAGGAAAAAAAGAGTGGGTGGGAGTATTTCCTCTTCCTTGGATTTAGTTTCGCTGAGTGTTCATTGTTCACAGGAGATGCTCTACCTTTCCATTGTCTCATACGTTTCCCCCAACCTTTTTTTTTTTTTTGGATACCTTGGAGACAAGCACTAAGATAAAGCATTCCACTTTCTTCCATGTACTTAAAATTTGGCTGCCCTACTCTGGATTTAGAATCTACATCAAGGTCCTCTTTTATCTGTAAACTCATATTTGTCCTGCCCCCTTGCTTCACAAGTTAAGATTGTAATTAAGCCTCTGTAAATCCTCTTAGTCCAACACGCTGTCCTTGTCTCCTCATTGCTCACTCATACTGCTTCATCAGGTTACTCTGTATTTTCTCATAAACTTGCCTAGTTTCAGCCAAATAACTAACTTCCCTTATTCTTTTTGTCCTTTCACCATGTTGCTCACACTGACAGCTAAATGCACTTTTGGAACAGAACAATCTCATCATCCCTGACTTCTACCAGAATTCTTTGGCATAGCCAACTGGTCACAACACTTGGCTGTGTTTCAGTGCACCAGCTTGAGCATCATTTTATTCAACAGCCTAAAGTATGACAGTGATTCCCTCTCATTGACAAAAAAAAAATCCACCACACCATCAAACAAACAAAAACAAAACAAGACACCTCCACAGAATTAGAGCACTTATCACCACAGCCCCACATAACTTTTTCCTTTAACTATCTATTGGAGAAGGAACTATTTCACTTCCTATTTTTATAAAGTGACGGATTACAAAGCAGACCATCTGCTTCATAGACTTCTCACCCTTCTGATTTCCTTCCCATACATTTGCCTGATGTATTTTATGGCTTTCTATATTGGTTTCATCAGGGTTGAATTCCCCTTTTCCGAAGGGCCTCTGTTGACTCAACCTTGGTGTGCTGCTCTCTCTTCCTGCTTCCCTTTTGTCTTTTTTTTTTACCCCCTCCAGACATATGTATCCTTTCTGAGACCAGATGTTACTTAAACTTTTATGACCTAAATTTAATTATTCAAGGTTCTTTGCTTCCCTAGTCAAAGTGTTGATGGCACACTTCTGTCTGAAGGGGTAGGCAGACAGGAATTAAGTTCCTTCCTCCACAAATGCACTGGGCTTGTTTGGGCAGGGCAGATCAGCTCAGGGTGATCACTTTAGCAGTACTCTTTCATCTTATGTTTAGGAAAATATCTAGAAAAACTTCTCACATGTAAAAAACACAAACATCATGGCTTAATTTCCTCTAACGCAGAGATTTTAGAAATGTTTTTGACTCAGAGCTTAATCTGCTTTTACTTTAAATAAGGGACAGAAGATAGAAGAGGAAGACCTACCTAATATTTTTTTCTCATCACAGCTGGCATGTCTAAGTTTAGGTAATTACAATTGATGTAGTGGAACTTGGCCAACCCCAATCAGCTGCCTCTGTACTTACTGCATACGAAAGGCAGGCATTCAAAACTGCAGGAACCTGTTAAAGCAGGTTGTGCAGTTTAGCTCATCTTTCCAGGTAAGTACATACTGCTGAAATTCCCTAAATACTTTTTAATGCAGGAGTGCATAAAACAGTTCTTATACTGGCAGAAAAATACTGCTCCTTCATACTCAGTGTGGTAAGGAACACAGAGTAGCAGAACACAAAAAAGGAAAAGTGTCATACCAAATTAAGAGTTCTAAAATTCTATGGCTAATCAGAATTAAGTATGAGAAAATGTTCCATTAACCATAAACAAAAACAAACAAACCAAACAAACAAAACCCAACAAAACCACAAAAACCCCACCCCAAAATCTAAGATACACAACTCTAATTATACCTCTGATACTCTATGTTTCAGTAACTAGTTAAGGCTGGGAACATTCATTTTGTAGATTAAGGTTATCTATTTATTTTTAAAAGACCCTGCACTTTACATTAAACAACTGAGGCAAAGAACAATGGGCTCACGATTAAGCCCCTTGTAATATAATTTGAAGTAAAAGTCAAACCACAAAAAAAAATTTAAATAAATATGAATCAATGTTTGATTAACTGTAGACTAGTAAAGGTCATGAGAACATCAAAAGCCAATTAGATTCAGTATCATTTCTACTCTGCATATTTACATACGGATTTGGTTTTAATACAGTTTAACAGAGTACTAATGGTAATTTCAGGCTCCTGTACGTGGCAGTCACTGGACACCTTAATTATTTAGAGACAAAAATCTATTTTGCACTTTTGAATCTATTCTGTGGACTACAATTAAGTTAAAATTTTGATTCAAGTAATGAAAATAATTGTCATGAAAGATCCTCAATTCTTTGTCTCAATTCACTTTGGCAGATGTGCCAGACTTTTACAAATGCTCAGACAGAAAGATCAGCTCCCTATGCAAGTTTTGAAAGCATACACACATCTTCCTTAAAACAAAAACCCTCAAACCAATCAAACAAAAAAACATCACACAAAAAACCAAAAAAAACCCTTATTCAGAATTAGTTTCTTTTTAACATTTTAGAGGGTGAAGACTACTTGTTTCATGGCTACCTATTCCCTGATTCCAAGACAGAATAAACCACCTGGGTAAAACTGCAACTGTGCCCCTTCTGTAGTATTAGAATCATACTTCAAATCATTTCATTCGGCTGCTTTTTTTTCTTCCAAGTTAAATGTAATCCTGTTTATTCAAGCACACATATTCCACAGTTCAGTACCTTCCCAACAAAGTAACATACAGTACAACCTACCACTGCTATCTACTGATGCTTTTTAAAGTAATCCTACTCTGCAACTTGTGTTTGCAGTGTATTTCCAACAGCTGTCTCGCTCAAGTCGGAGTTCAGATATTTGTACACATTTCTAAACCCACTTCTGTCATCCCAAGAAATGCCAGATGAAGATCACAGCAGTAAGTACTGGACACACAAAAGGACACGGGGACTTCACAGATAAGGTTTAGAGCCAGTTGCCACCTGTTTTAGAAGCAATGAGAGAAGCACTGGAACGAGCAGTGACGTTCCACACTAAGCAAGGTCCAACCAAGGGGATGAATGCCTCAAACAAAACAAGTGTATGGAAACAGTAAAAGCAAATTTGTGACTATCTTAACAGATATGAATGACATTTTCATCACATTCTCTTCTTAACGATGCCATTACTTTTACTTTATACCTAAAAAATAACTGCAAAGTGAGAGAGCAGAAAATAAATAGAAGTCTCAAACACTGAAGCTGACAGTTCATTTATGGAAGTTAAACTTTCACCTCACATCTCCAAGCTAAGCTTTAAACATTTAGGTCAATAGCTACTTAGCCTACTGGAACAACCATTTATGCTCTTTTTAAATATTAACTATTTGAGGCAACATGCAAAACTCACCAAAGCAGAGAACAAAAATAGTATTCTACAACTAAAGTGAAAGAGAAAAGAGGAATGTACAGTTATTTCTAAGCACCTCTGTGGAAGTTGTACAAGACACTACATACTACAGTCCTTTAGTCAACTTATGAGCAAGCACAAGCAGTGATGCATAACTGGCATTTGGGATGCATTTATTGCTGATTCTCCAAGAGTTGCAATCAAGACATTGTCTCTAGCATACAGAATTAAAGAGACTTATGATTTTGGATTAGTCTTGTTAGAGTATGTTAAAATGAAAAGTGTCTCAGTGAGTCTTTCCATGAAATGGGCTCATTTTGCTCCATTGCCAATTAGAAAAATATTAGAAGCTGTATCTCAGAATTGATTCAAACACCAACAAGTGCAACAACCCGTTCAACTTGGGAAAGTTACAGTAACACCTTTTTTACAAGGTCTCTCCTCCCTAAACAGCAAACTTTAGTGTCACAGTGATCTCTCTCCCATCCTGTACCAAATTCCTTAACTTTTTTTTGTCCTGCCCAGTAAACAGTTAATAAGACAGCATAATTTCCAAAGTAACCAATAAAATAAGCTTTGACTTTCCAAAACATCTATATATGATTTCACCTGTAAAAGAAATCCAAATTAAAAAAAGCATCAATGCACACCCATTCAAAAAAAAAAAAACAAAACGTTTCACATGACACATTCATTCTCCCATTCCCTTCCCTGGGAAACAAAGAAACCCAAGAAAGTAGATGGACTCATCAACGATCTTTTCAGAATGCACTTATTTAATTAGACCAGCACTCGTGCCAAATCTATCAAATTCAAAGTACTATATTTTAGTTAAAGCTAATGATACCTTTTCTCTTCCACACAAACAATCCAAATTACCCCTGAATTTAGACCAGTGCATAACAATGGATGAGTTATTTTATAAACAGAATGATATTATTTCTGTGTCCATACATGGCAGGGTATGCGTGGCTCAAAGAAGTTAAACTTGTCAATAGTCTTTAGAGAATCAGCTAAAAGACATGTTCTTTCACAATACTTTATTTTAAGCTTGCTGAAAGCTGATGCAATACAAAAAATGCACATCTTCCTTTCTTATTTTTAGCATGGGGATCCAACTGCTGCCCCACGCTACACCAAGGGAACAATAAAGTAATCTTCTAGTAAGGAAGAATTCTGCATGCTCACTAGACAGGATAATTACACTGCCCGTACAGTACATGCTAATTGTACTTGGCTACAGACGATTAAACAAATACACTCAGAGCCTCTCCATCTGACTTTCAAGCCACATACAGTGAAATTCACGTTTTATAAATATTTAACTGGAAGTAAAAATGGTAAGGCTTATCACAGCTGTCACAGCTTCATGCAACCAATTCAATTAACAATAGAGACCCTTAAGACAATACAGATAAGGGAAGCTTGCAATTACTGACAAAAACCTAACTGGAATAGACTGCAACGCAATTTCCCAGCTCCTGGAGCAAGTGCCCACATGATCTCACCAAATCCTGCCAACAAAGAAGAAGAAGCTGCTAGTCCTGCCAGGAGCTTGTTTTAAGTACCTGCCTACACCTGGGGAAATAAAAAAAATTCAAACCAAGCCAGAGGAGCAGAGGGATGGAGTAGAGCAAGAGACAATGGTGGAGAAAATGCCAGCACATCATGGAAGATTTCCAGCTCTTCAGTTCTGATGGTACAAAGTACTACTTGCAGTCTGAACTTTATTTACATGTAGTCACACATACGCTCAAACTTCAGTCAGCACTTAAAAAACACTGAGGAAAGTAGTGGGAGCTTCTGTGTTTCTCTTTTGCTCTGTGGTAAAAGTGACTGCAATGTCAGCTGGATGAATCTTGGGGGCTGAAGCTGAATTGCTTTGTCTCTACTCAACCCCACCAACTCCATCTAACAAACTCACAGAGCAGGATCAGATTTTTATCACAAGCTTTTGCTTATTTGTAACAGCACTAAAGACAAATTAACCAAAAACTCGATATGAGTGTTCTTTAAACTGATGCAGCTGCAGAGTAATGACCAGATGACTAGTAATTATTATAACGGCAATCATATTCTCCAAAATTAATTTGATTTTTAAATTTCAATCAGACTGACAGACCAAGATGTTTGAAACACCTTTATAACTGCAAATCTAAGGTTGTACCCAGGGGCACAGATGAACATCAGAACTACCTATAAGTCAGTGGTTTTCTCCCACCTAAAGTTACAGACTTGTGTCGGAAACTCAAAGATTGCACTTGATCTTTACTAGGTCACCACAAAGACCAAGATCTCCAATGATTATGTACAGTGAAAACAGAACATATGATTTCTCCCTGTGGCATCATAAGGAAAATTCCCAACTCCACACAAGCTTTTCCCTCTCAAAACCCTGCCCCAATTTTCCCCAGCACCAAAGTCCTCTCTCACCAAACAACAGTTTAGGGCGACCTTGCAGCTCCTTCCAGCAGATACACCTTGTGCTCAATTCCATCTTTAACTACTGCAAGGTGAGTTTCAGGCAACGCATACAGAGAGGAAAAAAAAAGCCCTCCCTAAAGGCACCATTACCAAAAAATAAACAAAACAAAGAATTAACCCTCCCCAGTAAAAACCAACCAAAACCAAACAAACAAACAAACCAACCTCACCCAAACTAAAAAAAAAAAAAAACCAGAAAAAAACCCCAAACAAAAAAAACCCCAGTCACTTTCCACTGTCAACAACGAAAAAAAATTAAAAATATAAACATATTCCTTTAGGTTAAATTAGGCTGCAAATTGACAGCTGTCACTTTTGCCTTGTATTTGATAGCAGATTATTTTCAGAAAAGTGACTACCCTTCAAGGTATGGTGAACAGGCTTCTACTCAAAACTGAAAGTGTTCTTTTTATTGTAAGCACTCCTGCTGGCATCAATCTATACATCCAGCACCTTAAGCAATTGATCATTATTTTCTGTGCTTCCAGCAAACTTGAGTGCTTAAGAATAAAAGGTCAATGCACTTCCATTTGTACTTATACTCCTTTACATTTGACAAGTCAATGTCTCTAGTACCATGCACAGCTGTACAAATTCATACCTGGAATTTTTTCCACATTCATTACATTAATAATTCTTAGGGTTTCATTTTGCTTACACAACTTAAAAAAAAAAAAAGGGTTATTTGGAAAGAAAGTGTAGCACAGTGTTATATAACCTTCAAAAACATTGTATCAACACTTAGGACAAAAACAATCATATGCAAATTTTCAAGCACTATTTTTTGCTCATTTCCGGAACACTGGTTCTGATCTCTGCCACCAAATCTTCTTTTGCAGGTGATGTGCTGACCATTACATTTGCCAATACAAGTCACTTATGGCATACTGAAAATGTACGTTCACTCATCAAGGTGCCTCATAGAAGATACTTTTCTTTCCATAGATTTTGTGGAATTTAAGTCCTCTACCAAACACTTGCCCACTAGCAAAGTCAACATACTTGCGTATTTTTTGACAACCAAAGCTGCTTGGCCTAATTAAAAGGTAAGCAAACGTAACTTTGGTTGTGCAAACCTTCTCAAGTTCACAACAAACGAGAAAAGGAAAGAACATTTAAGTTATAACGGAGTGAGATTAGCAAAATTAATGCAGTAATGCGTGATGTAAGGTTCACCTGACTAATGCAGAGCTATGGGTATATATTTTAAATACAATATACCTGTTTGAACACACGTCTGCCAATACAGCAAATTGTGGTGGGCACTGGGTGAGTTTGACCAGGAGGGGAAGGGGACAGAGAGGGAGCGTCAGGGAGGAAGAGCAGGAAAAGAGGTATAAAATCTGTGCAATCACCACAACATAGGACTGTGATACTAATCCTCCCTTAAGACAGGAGTGTTGGACTGAAGTATTCCTGCCTTAAGCTGCTGTCGACACTGGAAGCCCTGCCTCTGCCCACACAGCGTTCTCCCCGATTTGCAACTCCATTCCTCATGCTTACATGGTGGGAAATTCTCCCCAAAGCTCAGACATCCCTTGTTCCCGAGCTGGAAACACAATCTCCCATCCCCGTTTTCTCCCTAGCAAGTTCATAGCTCCATGGGGTTCAGCTGTGACTTCCCAACACTCACTGAACCTGTCTCCCTGCCCTGTGAAACAGGACCCCTGCTCCGTCTCCACCAAAACCTGCCCAGAGCCGGATCTTGCAGCTCAGATGAGCCCAAGTGTTTCAGGCTTGTCGTGTTTATAGACTTTGGGCTTATCCAAGCCAAACACAAGCTCATTTTCAGAGGAAGAACAGTTTACAAAACAAATTCTGAATAACAAACAATACTTTGCCATCACGTCCAGAAAAGAGTTTCACAAAGCATAAAGAAAACAAAAAAGAAAAAAAGAAAAACGTCATATATTTAACAGTTTTAAAACTTCAGTGACTTTAAAGCTAAAATGATCTAAAAACAGTTCCAATATGCTTAACCCTCCTGATACTTTGTGGTTTTATTGTCATGCATTCTCCTTAGAACCTCTCTTCCTCAACTGCTTTTCCTATAAACGGCCTCCACACACAGTCAGGGCAACAAAGCCTAAATTAGCATCGAAAAAATTAACTCTAACCAATAGCAATTTTCCCTTTAGTTTTTCAGTTCAAATCACTTTGAATGTGACACTTCCACAAGTCTAGAATGGTTGAAAAAAACAAACAAATTCCTCTGCTGGACTCTGTCAGCTTTCCACAAACAACTCCCAATTCCTCCTTAAATGCAGCAATGCATTTTTAGAAGTCTACAATATTAACAATTTCCATTCCACTGTTAAGCTTTCCACCAATCTGTTTATTAAATCTGCATTGCTCGAATGTAAGGATTGGGTGAGAGAAGAAGAAATGTGATTATTTTTATGGGATGAAAAACTGGCTGGGTCATCAGGCTTCAAATGCAGTGGTTGTGGTCTAATAGTCCTACTGGCAGCTGATCTCAAGTGGTGCCCCTCATGGGTCAGTACCCAGGTCAATACTGCTTCATCTGGTCAATAGCATGGACACATCCTCATCCTATTTAAGAGTAATCAATATCCCACTCCTAATGCAGTTTAAGGGAAAAACTCAGGTCACACTAAATAAATAACTTCTGGGCTGAGTCACCACCCCAGCGGTATTTAAATGTCATGTTCATGTGGCACTAAGGGACATGGTCTAGGGATGGACCTGGCAGTGCTGGATCAATGGTTGGACTCAGTCTTAGAGGCCTTTTTCTACCTAAACAATTATATGAATCCATGACATCAACCTTGGGGAGGACTGAAATGCTGGGGCATAGGGCTGCTGCTCCCCAGCATCAGGACAAACTAGAAAACTGGTTTGACAGAAGTCTCACAATATTCAGCAAAGACAAACACAGATGCAGCAGCTCAGGAAAATCCCACACAGAAGTGCAGGCTGGGATGACCAGCACAAAGAAGCTGAAGATCCAGGTGAAAGAACTGGGAGGGGTCAGCAGCAGGGGACCCTTGCAGCAGCCAATGCTGCCCACACACTGGGCCGTCCGAGCAGGTCTGCAGCCAACACGTTGGCAGAAATTATTATTCCCATCTCGGGGGCAGCTAGACACTCATCCAGTTTGGTACCTCCCAGTATGGAGATTGCCCAGCTGGACAGTCAATTGTAAGGAGGCTGCAGCACATCATGCAAGACCAGAGGCTGTGAGAAAAGTCAAAGCAGGATCCAATTTAATTCTTCACTACACTGGAGAGCAGAGACTACAGGAAAAAAGTGCATCAAACTCTCTTCAGAGATCTAAAGGGAAGGGGCAGCAAAGGAAACTCCAACTCAGCCACCTGTTTTAGCTTTTGAACACCCTCAACCCACATTTTATTTTCTTTGTACCCAGAATTGTAACCTTTTTTTCCTACTTGATATTCAAAACTCAACTGGAGCAAGACCCAGAGTAACACTATCTGTCTTTGAAGGCATCACTGCTGGAGCTGGAGGCTGCTGGACCCGATGACCTCCAGTGGTTCCAACCTACATTTTTCAGTGATTCTATGATCTATTCTAGGACAGTATGCATGGTATAGGATTACAAATGTAATACACCAGCAAGCCAAAACACACTGCCAGCCAAAATGCAAGAATAGAAGATACTACTCTACAGTCTTTTGATATACCCTGGTCAGCAGATGCTCCAAAATGCTGTGTCAAAACTCATGGGAAAGGGCAAGGGGAAGAAAAGAAAAAAAAAAAAATCCAGAAACACAAACACAGTTGCTTTGACATATCTGTACCTAAGGACTTCTACCTTAAATACGGCAGATCATACCTTTCTGTGGCTCATCTTTGAGCAACAACACAGGTAGTACAGATACTGGTAGCACTGATCTGGCTTGAAGGGGAAAAAACATCTGGGACAAAAGGTTAAGTGTCTTGAAAATGGAAATTTTTAGAGATTACAGTTGTTTTACTGCCACTAGAACCTACTCTGAAGTCACAATTCAATGACTGCTTTATTGATGTGTTTGAACAAATTCTGATGTCACTTACTAAATACATATGTATCACTCATTTTGTCTCAGTCAGAGGTACTCCACTGCAAGACATCTTGAGGAAAACCAGGAGAAGAAATTTGTTTGTTTAAATAGAAGCATCTGATAGCCAGCCAAAGTCACAATGAACAGTCTGTAACAAACAGCCCAGGGAAAACAGATTTTCTGTAACACAGCTGATACAACAAACTTCCCTCCAACATAAATGTGGCACCAGCGTCTTGCAGAGCCAGTATGGCTGTGTTTGGGAATTGAGACCACTGGACATGCTGGGCCAGAAATTCAGCTGATGTTAACCAACAGAACCCCATCAAGGAGAGGAGATTCAGCCTGCTATGCTTTGGTTGCATACACTGAAAAAACTTCAGTAGAGTCAGAGGTGTTAACTTCGATTTATGTGGATGGACAGTCCTCCCGACAGAGTCTGGTAAGAACAGGGTAAGGGATTACTTGTTTCAATATCTGATAGTTTAAGTCAGAAGCTGACAGAATTTACCACTTCTTTGAAGAATGTGAAATCAGTCCACTCTACACACACAGAATACAGAAGCAAAAATTACTTTCTGCTAATAAATATAATTAAGATACTGTGTGTCTAAAGTTCAAGTTGGATTTAGACGTCTAACTGAAATTTACTATGAAGGCTGGAACCTGGCCATAATTTAGACAGAACAAGAGGAACTGGTGAAAAGTGTAGATGCCAGTAGAACCCAACAACAAGATAAAAGCCAGTAATAAGCTCTTACATACACATTGATCTTCCTGCTTCCGGTAGTCACAAAAACATCTCTCATCTACTCACTGAAAAGTCTATTTTCATTTGAAAACTACTATTTTGAAGAATTCAATTTTCACTGATAGCCTGTGGGGAAGAATGAAGGGAGACAAAAGAAAACGGGCTCATCCAGCACTACACATCCAAAAAAAAAAAAATTCACTCACTCCATATTACTTAAAGTTGTGGGCATTTACAAACCAGTCCTGAAGCAAATCAAGGAGACTGAGGTGAATGGACTTGGGTAAAAATAACTTCAGAAGTTAAAATACTGGAGAATTTATGGACTAATATGTAATTAAAAAACAGAGGTTGAGACATGTTGCAGACACTCAACCATTACTAAGAATGCATTCTGAACATTTGGAAAACATAGCCTGTATTGTAAGAGTTTCTGCATGAGCTGTACAAATAGTTACTGAACTGAGTGTAATTTATACAAGCATACATGTGAAAAGAAGGAAAAGCAAAAAAAATCATAAAAAGAATGGAACAGAAGGGGTAAATTATTTCAGCAGAAGATTCCCTGTTTTGCTGGCCCAAACATTAAGTCTTCTGGAGCCTTCTGATGAAAGGAGTACATTCAAATGTGTTGAATAGGTACTGCAGGAATGCTATCAAAATGGCAAAGATGTCAAATGTCCTCACCATTCTTGCCAAGCTGCAAATTACCATTTTGAGTATGCATTACATTGCTGCAAAGCAAAGCCACCTACACCAGTAGCTACACTACGTGCAAATACACATTCATTCCAACAGCTCTTGTTAGCTCCCTGATTGCAAAGAAATACAACATAAAAATAACTCAACCAACACGTGTCTGCAAATCAGCCAATAAGCAAAGAATAAGCCCTGCACGAACAGATGCAAGGGGAGGAAACAAAAACCCCATACCTAAAAACCCTTTGTGAGGGCATGTGCAGCAGAATGTGATCAGTTACTAAAGATGCCAACACTTATCAGTTTCTAAATTCCTGTCTGCTGGCTTGTCAAGTGTCATTTTACAAAAATGCAGCCTGAGCAAATGAGACTTCATGACTCAAGACAGTGCAGCATCAGAAATACAGGATTTAAATAGATACATCTGGTTAATTCATTTATAAAATAAGAGAAAAACTGAATAACTACTCAGACATTTGAACAAAGTATGCAGTTGCATTTAGTATTGGTACCACTTTTCATTAAACTAGGAAGGTTATACAAATAAGAGGTTTAGACATGTCTACTAAAAATATCAAGACAACTTAATTGTACAATTGCACTTTTTCGACCCCCAGTCATCTCCACGTCACTTTAGATTTGCTTATTTGGACAACTAAAGGAAGCAGATTAGACCACCAAAAAGAGCTGGAGAAATCATTGTCTATCCAGTCAGGGAAACATAGAGCTGGAATATTTATATTGACACATTTTAACTAGAGAACACCCGTACAGGTAATTTTTAAACAGTTACAACTCCTCGTTAGCAGTTTTACTAGGGAGCATCAATATTTGCAGAACCAAGAACATGACTACCAATTTCTTCTTCACTCATCTCACACTAAAAACTTTAAACATACCCATACAGAAAGAGCAAAGGGATCAAAAGGTGCCTTTCAGACCAAAAAGTATCCATTTATAAACATATCCATGCCAAAAGCCCAGCATGTTTTTTTGAGTAATGTGGAGGAACTTCTCTAAGAAGAAATTAACTGTATCACAGTTTTAACACTCAACAATACTCTAGATTTTTATGCAAGACATCACCTTATATTTCAACACATTTTGGTTATTGCAATTGCCTGTGCTCCTAAGGCATCCTCTCCTCCACACATTTTCCATTTTTAATTAAAGGTTTGTGTGTTTACTTCAAGATATAATGCTGTCTCCTGTCTTCTGCTAGCCCACATCTCACCTGAGAAAACAACACTAGCTTGTGTGAAAGGATATGCAAGGGGGTATCCCTCCTTTTTCAAATCTTAAATCTTCATACTTGCAGCAAATTACTTCCATGTGGGCCTGTGCTCTTCATGCCTGATTTCTACTCAAAGGCAATTCCTGCTGAAAGACTGATAACAAATTCAGCCATGTTTTAAGCTGATTATGCACCCACCCCACACCATCTTCCTCGTGCTCTGCACAGAAAATTGGTGCTGACGTAACTGAGTGATCCACATATTTCTGCTCCAAAACACAGTTTCTGTCAAAATTAACTCCAAGATCTCACACACACACACACACCCCCAGCCTTCCATCCCTTGCAAGGGCACAGGTGGGCAAGTTTTGCCAGCTTGCAGTGGTTTTTCTCACAGCCTTCTGACTCCCAAGCAAAATCTGATCACCTTGTAGAACAAGTGAAACAAATGCTTCTGAACGGCTGAATCTCACAGGCACCATAGGAAATACCAGGAAAAGGAGTCCCCAGAGAAGAGGTAGCTGCTGGTGGGTGTGGTGACAGCGTCTTCCTGAAACCCTGATGCAGAGGAATGATCACAAACCTTAAAAAATGCCAGATGGTGCCTCGCTGCTGCTACATTATCTATTTAAAAAATAAAAAAATGCATGCAAAGAACACCACACCATGCATGCTAATTGGCCCTACATGTCAAGGCATGTTTTCCAGGTTAAATGCTCACCAAATAAAATTCAGTTTAGAATTAAAAATAATTAACAGTAAGTACGGTATCATTTACAAAGCAGCATTTCTGAGGCGGTTGTTGTAACAGCAACTGAGCAAACAAGCCCAATATTGCAAAAGCTCATTCATTGCCCTGTTTTCTCAAAGCAATTACAAGGAAATACCCTCCTCCTTATACACAAGGTCTTGTGAATATGTTTAAACTTACTCTGTGTGAGCAACAAGCCAGCTAATGGGAATATCTAGCTGCAAAGGACTGTTTTCATCTAAAATGCTGAAGGACTAGGGCAAAGGTTTCACACAAAAGTGATGAAACCCTTTAAAATACAGAATTTGAACCAAAAAAAAGTCTAAACCACAGATAAAGATGACAACAGAAGTACTTGAGCCTAGGAGAAATATCACGACATCCCTCTTTAAAAGATCATAAAAATGGTACAGTCACAAGCATGAGAAAAAGCTTACCATTAGCAATCCCAGTCCTCCATACTGCTAAATTTTGCTCCCCTTCTAATCCTGGCCTCTTTCCTAGCAGTATTTCAGAAATAGCACTGTACAGTAGGTTCTGTACTCCAGAAACTATTTTACTCGAGTTGCACTTTTCTACAAAGATGATGCTTCTTGAGAAATCAAGATGATTTCTCTTAAGTTGCACATACTTGTAACCGTTGAAACTGATCTGAATTTTTTAAGAATTACTCACATTTACACTTATTATAAAAAGCACATACTGCAGAACTCATTTTTCCTGCATTACAAAAAGAAAAACCCCCATTTTGCAGACACAAACAGTTAATACCTCAGCACAGCACATGAAGAACCTCTTTAATTATATGGCCCATTGAAAGGCACTGGGGCAAGCCTCTAAAGGCTTAAAACCATGAAGCTCTGAAGCATTTTGTATTTCACATGATCCCTGAATAATCAGTAATTTAATCAATATTTAGCCCCAACTACTAACAAAAGAAGGATAAAGTTTCCAGATATAGAAATAAGTTTCACAGATATTCTGACTTTGTAACTGTCATGGCCAAAACTAAACCCCATACCTTCTTCTGCCATTAAGTAAATACAGTACGTAGCCTTTCTAAAAGCCCTGATATTTGGTTGTGGCAGTGGAAATAAGACCAGGGAGGATGTAGATGAAAAAACAACTTGGAACAGGCACTTTTTATGCCAAGCTCATCATCTGTGTTATTATTATGTTGCACATGGACCCCACGTGATGTTTTGAGTGAAATTAAACATAAAGAATTTATTGACGAGGGTACAGTTATTATTTCTTACAATATTGACTTATAAAATGTGTGACCCTCATTAAAACTGTGTGAGAAATTAGTAAATAAAATGATCCAAGGAAAACGCTATAAATAGACACAAATAGTAAGAAAAGAAATTATCATCTTGAATGAACTTGGGACATCCTAGTGCTCTATCATAAAGAGTAATCAAGCAAGGACTAATAAGGACCAGAAACGCGATTCAGGCATTCCACGCGAGGATCAAGAACGATCAAGTTGCCCAGGGCAGGAGGGTAAGAGGATTGCTACAACCCACTCAATAAACAAGGGGGTCCCAAGTGACCTCCCATACAGGAACAATTACAACTTCATCAACTATAACCTAAAATTACATTTTTCTCACCTTACCATGAAAGTGCAGCTGCAATTACTGAGACAAAATATTTAACCACTGCCTTTGACAACATGAACCAAGCTTACGTTTATTTCTACACAAGGTTCTTTTCGTAAAACAAGGCTGTTTTAAAAGGGGACTCATAAAAGAGAATAAGCTGACAAGCTCTCAAGAATATGTTTCATGCTTCACTACTGTCGGCAAACAGAGGCAAGGTTGCAAAACCACTTCCATTATAATATCGTTTGCATGTTTTCAGAGGTCTGTAACTTTCTCAAGTTTTTCCCTTCTTATTTGAAAGGCTTCACATTCACTCTGGGAACTCTCTCAGTAAGCATCTGAATATGCTTCTTAAAATACATATTAACAAAGAATTGTACTCTAAAATGTGATCACTTAGGGACTACAGAATATTGCATGAAAAAGTCTGTATGACCAATCTAAACCTGACATACCTGTTAGCTCAGGTATGCAACCAAAATGTTGGGGAATAGGATTTACACACCTAGCAAGTGGAATAGAATCATTAGGGTTGGAAATGACCTTTGAGATCATCAGGTATGACCATCAACCCCCCACCATGTTCACCACTAGACCATGTCCTCAAGTGCCATATTGTTTTGTCAAACACTTCCAGGGATGGTAACTTCCACCACTTCTCTGGCCAGACTATTCCAATGCTTTACAACCCTTTCTGTGAAGAAATTTTTCATAATGTCCAACCTAAAACTCTGCTGGCATAAAATATTATTTTGCACCCTTTATTTTTTTCTGCTTGTAATGTATTTCTGGATTCACAACCTATGTTCACAACAACAACAGAAAAAAATAAGCAAAGAATTTTGAAGAAATGTAATATAAAACAACAAATTATAAACCAGCAGCCTTCCATCTGGAATTATTCAGAGGCACATATGGTCATATTTTTAATGTAGAAAAGTATGGTAATCTGATACTGATTTGCCTTTCCTATGATTAGCTGCTCCACAACACACTAACTTTAGAATATGAAGCTCAAAATCAAGTCTTATAAATGAAATATTAAGTTAAAATTATTGACTCCTTAATTTCAGAAATTCCCACGAAATACACATTCTAAGGGAATACACATTTTCCATAAAATATACATTCTAAGGGAATTAAGGTTGGCTTATTTTTTCGTTTAGCATACAGTAACAGTCAAACCAAATTAAAACACATTTTCTCATCTGGAACATATGCATAACTGCCTTAATAAGGACAGCAAGACAAATAATGCTAATTAAATAGGATAATTAGATCATTAACTGATTTCAAGTTTGGGGTTAGTTTGGTTAAGAAAACAGTACTATGTTTGTTTATGTTTGATTTTTGAGAAGACACAATGACATAGGTGGATGTGTAACATTAGGGTTTCTCAGAAGGCTTTGAAAAGGAAAATCCATTCTGTCCTTTCACACACCCTTTTGGAAGATGGCAGGAGAAGAACAGGACGAAGTGGAGGAAAAGCAGCAGAGGGAGAAGAAAGTTGGTGGGAGTTGGAGAGTACTGGGATGTTCAACAGCATACAACTGTCTCCCCAACTGCTCTACTACCACACCAAGTTGTTTTTCCTCCCTCACAGCATCTGTCCTGCAGCCACACATCAAGGAGATATTTTCACCTCTGGGAGGAGCAGTGAACCACCTCCATCCACCATGCTGGCAGACAGGAGCTCCACAGCAGGGACAGACAGGTCTTTGCAAAGGGAAACTGGAGCACAGGCTGGCCATACTGGGCAGCACACACCAGCCAGGCACCTTCTTTAATTTCCTTACCCTCAATTCAAGAGCTCTTCAAAAGGGCAGAGGCACAGTGTTATCTTTTTAGTTTCCAAACCAAGTTTTCAGACCACTATCTGCCCACTCACTTCCCCACATCTTCCATCCTCCAGAGACACAGTGACAAATGGATCCTCCCAGTAACCTCCCACGCAGCCACTTACACCGACCCATCAAAATCAAAGGCAGATGTGACACTAGAGCAGCCTCCTGCCCCTGGGCTCCTTGGGGAGGGCAAAGCTGAGCCTACAACACTCAGCATCTCAGAACTCCTCAAAGACTCAAGGGCTTCTCCAACATGACTCAAAGAATAGAAGAGTTACTGCTGTCACCCCCGGACACGCAAGAAAGCGGTTACCATGAGATAAACCATCTAGCCTGGCACCTCAGATTAGGAATTAGCTGATTTTCTGCAGAACCATACCCGTCACCATGCTGATGGGCACACAGCTAATCCTAAACATTTTATACCAGAAATCATTTGGGCTTCAAGTGCTCACCTTTCTTTTTTCTCACCCTCCTGCCCTCAAATATAGTCAGTACTCAGTATTCACCTGAAGAAGGGTTATAAAACTAGAATAAAAAAACTAAATAAAAAATTCTTTGTTTCCCAAGACAGAAGAGTCACACTCAGGGGCCTGCTGTCCTCTACTGCCAGAGCTGTCTCTCAGCAGCCCCCTGCAGTCCTCCAACACAGCTTCAAGCACCACATGGTTCGAGCCATGAGAGGGGTCCAGCTCTTCTCCCAGCACAGCAAGGTACCGTGCAGATGAGCTTACATGCACAGAGCAAAGCACACTCCCCAAGGCAGCAGTGCATTGTCCATCCTCCAAGCAGGGAATGCAGTGAAAACACCACCAAGAGCTTGAATCCATCTGGTTCGCTCTTGCTGACACTTTCAGAAATGTTTTTATACAAACAGGAACACTGATCTCCTAAAGGACTACAAAGTACTGCCTCAAAACTCAAGCTGAGGGGTTTTTATGGTAGGTAGGAAGTAGCTGAACTGCTCAATATGCAGAAAAGGAGTAGAAAAGTGAAACACAAAACAAGAGCAGAACTCTACACATGGCAATAAAAAGATCACAATGTGTAACAGAAGAGCTGCAGTACCTCTTGGTAATTATAACTACTCTATACGACTGCTACAAGTCACTTGCTAGACCAATGAAAGAGGCAGCACAAGAAAGCACCCAAATACAACTTTGTATTCAATTACAAAACCAAAGATAAGTTTCCTATTAATTACATTGACGCATGTGAGTTCAAAAAATACTATCAGTAATAAAGCAGATACCATATACACTGTGCATGTGAAACAGTGTGCACAGCAAGAAATCATTAACACCACAGAATAAAAATTAGCTGTAAAAGCAGCAGAGAATCTCCAGTGATCTGATGTTGCACTTCCTTCTAAGTTTCATGCTGTATACGTGTAATTGCTGCAATAAAAGTTCTTAGAAAAATGAGTTACGTCAAACAAAACAATCAAACCATAATGATTAATAAATAAATGGAATGTACCTCAGAGTATAAAAAAAACTCTAATATAAATGCCTTAATGATTATTTGCTGTATGTTAAAAAAGTGTAGCTGTATTTTGCAAAAACAGGTTGTTTCTTATTCCCATAGTAGGTTATCTTAAAATGCATCAACCATTCTGCAAACAAAAGAAAAATAATCACAAAAATACAAATATCAAAACAACATGAATGAGTCTTCAGGAACAGTAGGAGTCTATCTTACAAATGTCAACAAAATATTTTCTTAATTCATAAAACTAGGAGTAAATAAACTGTTCCTAAATACAAGTAGAAACTTACCTATTTTCAGTGTTTTACTAGCATGGAAGATGGTCCCCCTGATGCTTTTAGTACATAAGCACACACGAAAAATCAGAAGAAGAGAAGAGGGTAATGAAGAAAACCATATGGCAGCCATTATCTTATTAAATAAGAAGGATGGTTCTTGTTAGGAGAGAACTGAGGAGCAGATCCTTGTTGGACTGAACAGACAGTACAGTGCAACAGCAGCAGCACCCCCCTGCTCCAAGATCCCTGGAAGTGGCCCAGCAATACACCAAGTTATCAGAGCACCAGTGTGATTGAGTTTTCCCTTTCGAGAATATGAACGGTTCACGTGGCACTAAAGGTAAATGACAAAAACCTATTCTAATGCCTGTTCCCAAGAGATAGAAAATTGTTTCCATAATGCTGAAACCACTAGAAGTCAGCATCTGAGGAGAGCACAGATTAGAAAAAGGGTGACATGACATAAAGTAGCCCATGACAAGCACAGTGAACATAGCAAGCACGTTGTACACCACCTCAAGAGTTTTCCAGCAAAAACTTGAAGTGAAAAACAGAAAATATTATTCCACATAGAATATAAGATTTTATAAAACCCAAATAATCACAACAAGGCATCCACAGAGATACTGGCGATGGTAAATTCTACAAAGTTACATCATGTTGGACAATCTAGGTATTCATAGCGAGGAGCACATGTCACAGCAGTCTAACACTACAGAAGGAAACAGTTTGCTCTGCAGAGCCCCCCTACAGCAGCTGCAGCTTGTCAGCATCCCTGTGAAACCTCCCAGGGAGTTCACCAGGGTGGCTCCTGCAGTCTCCAATTAGAGGCCTTCCTTCTAGGGGCAGACATTTTCCTTTCCCTTCCCTGCTACAAAACTGCTTGTTCACAGAAAGTCAAAACCATACGTGATACGTAATTATGAACATTACCCCTATTTTGTGCAACCACATGGAAGTCTCTGCTGTCACACCACCCAGCCTCCCTACACATCACTTAGGACCACATCTACAGGGGAATTAGCAAAAAGAAACATGGTTTTCATCTCCAGGGTTTTGCCCCAGAGGAGTTACCTTGAATCCCAGTGGGGATCCGCCTCTGCTCCCCAGCGTGACAGTGCCCATGGGCAGCACATGGCTCAGCCAAGCAGCTGCTCTTCATGGAGCCTGGAGGAGAATGTAGGATACAACATCAACTGTGCACAGCACAGAAGGGGGAATGTTAACACATACACATCTGCTGATGAGGCAGACGAAAATCACTATGAAATGGCTGTTTCTGCACCCCTATTCCTCAATAAAGATACAGCTCAAAGGCAGGAGCCGGTACCCGAGGCTGTTAAGTCAGTACTGCAACTCAAGGGTTCATAACATCCCAGAGTAATTAGGCTGACGAAGAAAACTTGAGTTGAGAGTCAACAGGCAACTCTTAGACAACATCAACCCTACCCCTTTTTCTTCTAAAAATACATACCCAAAGATCTTATGATAGTACAGAAGAGCTGTTTGCCAAAATGCAGCTTCTTGCTCATCTTAGGGAAGTCGCTTCTTTCTAGTAAAGATTTCTATCTTCTTCTGCCTCCTAATTAGTTTAACTTTGAAGGTATTTTGAGTTTTAACCCATACACTGTATGCAAAAGACTCTGTAAATAGCAATACGGCAAAGACCTAAAAAAAGCTACTTCAAAGATAGCTTAAAGTTTTTTAAAACCAAATACATACTGCAATGACTAAGATAATCAAGATCCAGTAATACTGACAGAAAACTAAAATGTGCATTAATCACATATACAAGAAGTAAGTCCAGATAGGGCTATATTACAGAAAAGATATGTTATATATAAGGTGGGGGTCAGTCTCCCAGGAAACAAATAACACAACAGAGGAAATTGCATCAGGACAGGTTTGGATTTGATATTGGGAAAAGTTTCTTCCCTGAAAAGGTTGTAAGGCATTGGAATCAACTGCCCAGGGAAGTGATGGAGTCAACATCCCTGGAAGTGTTCAAAAACCACCTAGAAATGGCAGCTGGGGACACCGTTTAGTGGTGGGTTAATAGTTGGACTCAATGATCCTAGAGGTCTTTTCCAACCTTAACAATTCTATGATTCAATAATAACAATGTTTCAACTGAAGAATGCATCTACACTTTTATGAGATTACAGGAGCACTATAATGATTTTATGCAGCTTTTGAAGAATTAAAAAAGACCTGTTGCAGATGCTGCTGAAAATGCAATATACCACCAGTTCCAGCACAAGCTGTAATAGCATTTTCTGACATGTTCAGTTATGGACTAAAAAAGGTCAGACTTTGACTCCTTTAAATAAAACCGGGGGAGGGGGTGGGAGGATGTCAGTGGGTGTGTTACTATATATATTTATACACATATGTATATATATATATTTGCAGACACCAGAGTCTGGAAATTTCCCAATTCGTTCCGGAAACTAAAATAAGGACTACTCAAATTTTATCTGTTTAAATTAACTTCAATTAAAAGCTGAAAGGCAGATGTAAGTGATCTTACCAAAACACAAATATGCACAAACTGACAAATACAACTTATGCTGCAAATACTCTATGCAAGTTTTTTTCCCAATTCTCCTTCACTTTGCTGCAATTCCTTGTCATTTTATCTATAGTTTTGAAAAAAACATCCCTTTGTGGGCTATAGGAAACAAAGAGCAAATGCTGCCATTCATTCACAAAAACCAGCAGCCAATTTAGAGTCCTACTGCTAGTCAAGCTGCTGTAGCTATAGGAGCAGGAAATTGAAATTTCTACTGCAAACAATAATTAAGTAAATGCAGACAACTAAAAGCATGTTAGCAAGAACCTCCACACACAAACCTGTATTATTTAGCTAGGTAATAACTGAACTGATAGGCAGAGAGGAAAGCGAGGTAAAATCTCCACTCTGACAATGCTTCAAATACCTTAACCCAGTAGTAAAGAGCTTACACTCTTTGTTTCTGATGTGAATGACCACGTCGACATTTGACTACTAAAATTCAAATTAAATGCTCTCCCAACCTCATATTCCTCTATAATTTGAACACTATACACACATAGAAATATTCCTGTAGCAGAGCCACAAGCTCTGCTATGAACGATCAAAAATCTGTTGAAAATTCAGATGACTTGATATAAAGAAAATCTGGTCTCCCATCTCCAGTTCAGTAAGTAGGATGCCAGATTAGAGTCCCACACAACACCATACCAGCTCACTGACAAATTATGCCAGTGGAAAAGCAATATAAGGTTCCTCCAAACAAATATTTCCAGCATTTGCTAGTGCTCACCATGATATTTTACCCATAATAAACCATACTGCAGTACACCAAGATCAGAGATTGGTAACAACCCCCAGTCCAATGCCCACAGCTAGAATCCCTCCAAAGTTTAAATAACTAACAACTATTAACCTCTAAAGGCTTGGCATCTAAAAATGAAAAACAGAAGTCTATTTCAGAATTAAATTTGTCATCAGATAAGGCTTTGAGCAACCTGGTCTAATGGCAGGTGTCCCTGCCCACAGCAGGGGGATTGGAACTAGATGATCCTTAAGGTCCCTTCCAAGCCAAACCATTCTGCAATTAAAACAATAATTTCTAGTCTGTATTTGTCCAGATCATGAATAAAGTAGGATTGTTTTTCAGCTCTTGGCTGGGGTGGTTCCAAACTTCAGAGTTTACAAATTTGAAGACTGACAGCTTCTATCTGTTTTCTTTGCATCTAAACCAGCTAGCATGGAAAAGCTTGTGGCATGACGCTAATTTCACACAGGAATTATCTCCACACTTTGACAACTTTCCCATTGAATCAAAAATGTATATCAGTTTGTAATACCATTACTGACTAATATGCTGGGTAGACTCTGGAAATGCATCACCCAAAGCTCTACAGCACTTGGGGGCCATCAATTGTTTCTTCCTATTTAGAGTTTGTACCAACAATTCAGATTAGTTATTCTAGCAAACAGCACAGGAATAGTGCCATACTGGAATATCACTTCTCATAAACAACTAGTAATCCAAATAAAGTGTTCAGGAAAAAAAAAAATATTTTCCAAGAGTCTGAATTGTTTATTGTTTTCTGCAATTATGCCTAATACCTATTTTTCTCTATGTTTAAGAGGAAGAGAAGCAATTTCTATTTTTAAAGCTCCTTTGAAAATATTTCAAATTGCCCAACTCTTTGTTTATAACCAACACTTCATCCCTCCAAGCATCTTTCAGAAAATACAACACTCACAGATTACAGAAAATACAGAAAAAAAATCCAGATCTGGAGAACAGCACTGCCAACATGTCGTCTTTCTTAAATATGTCATATAATTTTAATGGAAAACTGCCATCATTAAACGCTTATAAAATAGACATGCAGATGGACTCAGTGCTGCTTCATGCTTATCCTATGAAAGAATATAAAAAATAAATTAAAATTATTTTTAAAAAACCCAGAGTTTGTACTGCCTGTCATTGTCCCTCTTGCCTCATGGCTTTAATAGACAGACATGTTTAGAATTCAGAAAGCAAGCACCACAGACACACAAACCACTGATTTCCTGCCAGGTCTCTCTGCTGGCATTTGCACAGCACATGCTGGGATAGGAGGAGAGAGCAGTTCGATGCAGAATTTCATAGTTAAACAAAGTTGTAATTACCTCCTTGTTAGAGCTCTTGTTTAAAGTAAAGCTAAGTGATACTATGCAGACATGAGTATTGCCATGTCTCTGAATCTTGCAACTGAAAGAGTTTAATTTACGGTTCCTACTGCTGGAGGTTCCTCCTTTCCACACCTCTCTTTGGAAATACTGAAAAGCGCATTTTTAGAAATGCTCTTCTGAAATTCCAGTCAATCAAATGGCATCCAAACACCTCCCAAACCGTACCAGTTGCAATGCACGTTCCCATATCTGAAGTGGACTCTGCTCCATTCCATAACTCCATTTCAGAGAACCCCAGATGGATGCATGTAGCAAGCACCTCGGAACTGCTCCCACTCAAAGTGTGATTTCACCACAGCTACACCAAACCAGAGATGTGGAAGAAATTCTTTAACAGTGACCCTTTTCCTCCCATTCCACGTGGCCAGGTCTCCAACATCTACTGCTCCTGGAAAGGAATTTGGTCAGTTGTGCCCTACCTGAAGGATTATATCTACAATTCAAAACCACTCCAAAGTTTGCCTACTGGTTACAGAAGCCAGAGGTACTGTAAGATACATAGTAAAGACTAAAAAAAAGTTACTTTGGGGAGGTGACATCCTTCCTCAAAAACTGGACTTGTAAAACTGGGCTCTACTCTGCCATGTTTAAACAGAGCTTGCCAATGCAAATCTTGAGTTCTAATGAAGGAAACATCCATATAATGCACACAGCAGGAAACGTCTTAAGAAAACGGCACGGTCTGCTTGTGACCAAGAATAAGGGGGAAGGAAGCAAACTCGAGCCCACCCTACTGCTGTTCTTTTCTACAGTGATGAGCACAAAGCTCATTAGAACCCTGATGTGAAAGCAACATTTTTCTTTTGTGCTCAAAAGAGAAAAAAAATAACATATAGTAAGCTATAAGGAAACTAATAGTTCTACCATTCATCTTATGTATGTTTGGGATTGTTAAATTAGTTATGCATGTGCAGGCTTGCTTACCTCAGCCACTGACTGAATTCAAGCATTTTAAAACAATTGCTAATACCCTTATGTCATCATTTCATTAAAAACCATAAAAAGTGGTGAAATCATTACCTCTTTGTTTGGACAGCAAATATAAATTTCTTGTCAACAGCCATCTTCTCGCTTTTGTGTCTCAACTCAGAATAAAGAAATCCAACTCCTTTGTCTTTAAAATTATAAGGTTCTCATGAAAACACATTTTCATTCACTTTAACTAAACCATATTTCTAGATCTAACTAATTTACAGCAATCCTTTAGGGAGCCAAATCTGGGGCTTAGAACCATTTTTTTTCATTTACCCACCGGGTTTCAAACTCCCAATTTTCCCAGAGGATTATGAAAGCCTGCCAATTTAGCTCAACGCATTAAAACTGTTTACACAAATCCAAAATACAATCAAACATAAACCAGTCCAGTTTCAGCCTTTCCGTGCTGTATTTTTTAAGCCCAGAGAAACAGGCCAGAGAAATGGGAACCAGCTCCAGGCTGGAGCACTGCTTTTACAGCTACGAGTGGAGCTTCAGTAAAACGAGAGAACCAGGTGACAGACAACAGTGATTATTTTTCTTCAATTTAATACAACATTGGAAATTCCACGTAATTGTACAAAATACACCCAAAATATATCCATTCATAGTGCACAGCTTTTGTTCCCGCTCTTGCCCCTCACACTGCATTTCTATTACGCAGAAGAGTCACTCACAAGTACAAGCAGGTCCAGAAAGTTAAGAAGAGGTATTTAAATACAAAAAGTAAGCCTACTTCTACAATAAGACAGATTTGCACTCAAAAACATCTTGCTTAAAAACCTACAAGAGCACGCAGTCCACATCACCAGATGGGGCAGAAAGGCAGTGTAGACCAGCAACCAAAGAAAGAAAGGGGATTCTCCAAGAACTTGCTAAAAGACAGTTGTCCTTCCCAATGAACAGCACTGTCGTGCAAAGTAGAGCAGTGCAGCCATTAAAGAATCAGGAAAGGGGTCAAGAAACCAGCAGTTAAAGAACAACAAGACACAGCTATATTTAGTAAACAAGTTAGGCTGAAACTGTTGAGGATAAGCAAAAGAGGCAACCCACTGAGAGGCAAAACAATCAAAAAACTAATTAAGAAAACCCTAGTTCATTCAACCCAGTAAAAAGTCTTAGGGCAGAAAGCTTAAGAATATTGTAGCACTCACTGATGGTTTGTACCATGAATACATACATCACGGAGGAAAAAAAAAAAGTTAAATAAAAATAAGAAGTGGAGCAGGAAGGAGGAAGAAAAGAAAAAGGCAAAATGAGAAGAGAAAAACCTTTCTGTATGTTCTAAGATTTAGCAATAAACTCTGGCCTACCCTTCCATCAGCACCACCCATCTATTTTCACTGAGTGAAAGATCAGCTCAGACTCCAAGCTGCTCCATGGACACAAGCCTTTGCAATCTGAATGCTCACATGTGTACTTCCTAAAGAGCACTCAAACCCTCAGAAAAAACTGCACATCACCATGTAGTGCCCAGTTATCCATCCTTCAGCATTCAATGAAAGAAAAGTCCAGAAAACTAGAATGCTGCATCAATTTAAACAAGCAGATGAAGAAAAAGAGGCAAGTAATTCCTCTTTAACCTGCTGGTGCTCACTTGTTTACAGAGAGGAAAAGCGAGGTGAGCAGTGCTTCCACCTGAGCTCATAAGTAACTGCAGGAAGATTCCTTGTAAATGAAGTTAGTGAAGTTAGCTTAGAAGTTGTTTATCAGATGATTTTCATCTCCTAAACAGAAGAATGTCCCTACTAAAAATGCTCAACACCAGCAAGAGCAGAGAGACTTGCACTGTCACCATACCTGCCATGTGCTATAAAATTAATTATCCTATCGCACTCTTCCCATTACATCATGTGTGGGTAAAACAGGAACAACATTCTCGGCCTTACAATCACATTCATTAAGGATTAGGTTTAGCAAGAACCTAAAGAGAGAAGGAAAAAATAAACCTCAGTAATTGATACAAACCACACCAGGAAGGGAAGCAGCTCTGAAGAGCAAGGAGTGACATGCAGATCACCCTGTACTTACTAACAACATGATTAATAATAATAACAATAATAATAATAATACTGCTTACAAAACAAAACGCTGCTTCAGAGAATTTCTAGGAACACTGTTCTTGACCAATTTTCTCCCTCTTACATACTTTATGATGTAAAGCATAGAAGGAAAAAATCCTTTTAGAGTAGGTTTTTCAGGCAAGAGACAATCCTGTCAGATAACTCTACCTCCATATCAAAAGTATTCAGTTGAAGAGTATGAAAAACACACGGTAAGGCCAGAAATTATTCTTAGGATCCCAAGCATTAAAAGCCTTTCTAAAGGAAAGAAAAGTTCAAGGAGAGGAGTTCTAATAGATTCCTGTCTTTAAGAAACTGTTTCTTTTTTTTTGTTTGTAAAAGTGAGTGTTACTCACAAGGAGGGCAAATATTGCCAATTGCTCTGTGCAAAAATAGGATTGTTTTTTTAAATACAAAATCCTTTGCTTTCAGCTGGCTAGAGAGCAAAGGGTTCCTTCTCAGTGCACATGAACTAAAGACCTCTTCAGCAAAAGGTGAGCCGCCACCACCAAGTTTCTAAAGCAAACAGCCTGTTCCCTCCTTGCTGCTGGTGTTTAATCTCCCCTGGCACCAGCCAAGGCCATCCTTTTCAGGCAGGGGAGAATGATGTCCTGCCAAAGTTTTTATTTTTAAGAAGACCAGCACAGAGACAATAGCACAGAGCAATCCCACGAGCAGAGCCCCGTGAATTAGGCTGAGCTCGCTGTTGCTATGAGCAATTGCATTGCAGCACCACGGCCACTTCTGCAGTCTAGACGGGCAACGATAAAACTTAATATTCTAGCCCAAATAAATGACAAATACCCCACACACTCATTTTTCTCGGTAGTGAGCCCAGCCAGAGATGAATCATGATGCACACACGCTTTCCAGGCTCACAGCACCCGCCACCACAAGATCCTCTCTGCCTGAGCTGCCCCGAGCCCTATAGCAGCTCTGCCCCCATACAGCGGGGGCTTTGGAGAAGCCTTACTGGGTTTTAGCACAGCCACAGGTTCCACAGACACTGCTGGTTCTTCCAGGGCTGAGGAGCAGCACATACTCGTAACACTGCCTCAGAACCTATTCAACACAGACAGCTTCTGCACAATAAAGGAAAAGAAATGGGGGAAAATGATACGAACTTACCTCCATGTCACCCCTCCACTAAGTGGTTAGCATACAGACCACAGTGAATAGCAATACATACACAGTGACAGAACAAAATGTAGATACTACACAAAATGCTAAAAAAAAAAAAAATTTCTTTTATTAAGTCTCCAATTCTTCATCCAGTAAAAACAGCAGAGCAAAGCGCTGGTCTCCACTTAGTAATTCCAGCTCTCCTTTACTTTCTATTTCTCTGAAAACAAAATGCAATGGCTCAAGTAATCTTTAAAAAAAAATCCTAAATTATGCTGCTTGCCTGAGACTTCAAGACAAGAGTGATTTTAATTTCTCTGTGAAAATATCTTCAACCATAGAGAATCCTTCAGTAAAGACTCCTTCTAACCTTAAGGGCATCCTGCACAGCTGCACAGAAACCACAGTTTGAAATCAGAAGTTGAGACTTCTCCATTTTTTTATGGGTTACTATTCTGCCACAGACCTCAATAACAGAGAGAATCCTTTTGAAATGCTTTCTTCCATGTTGCTATCATACACTGGTGACAAACTTGGAAAAGGCTGTAGTGATTTTTTTAATATAACCTGACGAATGTTTCCATATTTTGTTTACCACGAGTTATTGTTACAGAGTTCAATTAGCAGAAGCTTTCTCAGAAGGGAGAACAATGCAGCTGCTAAAAGCAATGGAAAACTGTCCACCAAGAGCACACCTCACCAGCCCCAGGCAGCCTGTCACGGCTGGCTCTTTCTAAGTCTAAATCTAGCAGATCTCATACCTCAGACACGACACAGCAAAGTCATTTAAAGAGCTGACAATTACGCACAGCGCCACCTGGTCCCACCTACCCTCAGCCGACGGCTCCCACTGCTTCCCTCCCACCACCTGACAGGCTTCTCCTACTCCCTAACAAATTTAGGCAGAAACCCACCAAAACAGCAGCAAGCAGCAAGGCAGTAAAGTAATATAATCCGTGATAACACCTAAAAATCAAAATTACTGTTGGCAAAACTGTCAGTCTTCTACAGTCCTGCAGCCCTCTGATGGGCATGTCTGAACCAGCTCACCCCGGGCTCACAGGCACCAGTGTGAGAGTGGAAGAGAAACAGGGCAGAAGTGCAGAACAAAGAGGAGCGAGGAATGAAGCGGGACAATGCTTATTGACAGCCTTAGCTGCACTATTTCCCACATGGACTTTTTTATTTGCCTCTTTTTTTTTTTTTCCTTTTGCTAGAACTCTCTGCTCGACTCTTTTGGCAGAATCAGCAGTGCTTTCTCTGCTCTGATGCGTATCTCCAGGCTGTGTTCGATGAGGACCCTGAGAGGCAAGGGAACTTGGCAGAGTCAGAGCCAGACGCCCATGCTGTGCTCCCGTCTCAGCCAGGGCACAAGGCAAGAGCCCAGGCGCCCCGTCCAAGTTCACAGACTTCTTGTTCCCATTCAGAAGCACATTCTTTGACTTCGAGGGATGCATCGGAAAAAGCAGATGGCCAGAGCCCATTGAGCCCTCTGACAAAAGTCACGTTGGAAATGCCAAATGTAAGATATGACTGTCCTACTTGAGACAATAAATGGGATTCAATTATCACTGGGATATTCTAAAGGTATTGAAGTTACAGCAAATGGGAAATAACTCAGTGCTTTATCAAAATAATCAATACCTATTTTAACTGTGCAAGTTAACTCATAACATATAGATTTTTTTTCTGTATACAGTAATTGTATACTCTTAAGTAGAGTGCTATATAAGCACTTACTAAGCCAATAACCAAAACAATTTTCTAAATTACATATAAAATGGTTTCTTTCATCTGTTTATTCTCATAAAAATTTCAATGTGGAAGCCAAAAGAAAACAGCTGCATAAAGTATTTTCAACTGCAAGAGACATGCAAGAAGGTATTTCTGCCTGTGCTAGAGGGCACAATCTGTAATAACATTTTGCCTTCCAGATAATGACAAGAGGCATTAAAAGGACAACTTGCTCTCTAATAAGCTTGCTTGACTGGTTGAGCATGCACATACATAGACAACACAGTTTTGCCAACAATAATTTTAATTAATTTTTACATTTCATTCTAAATTACATTAATTTATGGCCTTCCTAAAAGACATTTAGCAGACAGCTAATTAAATTCAAGCCATTCGATTTTAATTAGAGATGTTTTAAAAAAAAAGGTCTCAGAACAATTCACACATCTTTGTGAACACTATGTGCTCATTAGCAGCTAGAACAGCCAACAAGTGATTATAAATACAGAAGAGGACTAAGCAGCATGATTCAAACCTGGAAACAAAAAAGTCATGTAAAGTTTCATACTTCAAAGCTAAAGATTCTGGGAATGCCCTCTCCTCAGCCCAAGTCCAGAAAACCTCTGTGCATCAGTGCTTGCCACAAAAGCAAAATCAAAGGCCAACTAGCAGTGAATATCATAATACACACTTTAAAAGGTTGAGCTGAGCTTAATCCTCATTAAATTCTAATAAAATCACAGTGTCTTCCTGAACAAACAGCGAAACAAATTAAAGGTCCAGATGGAGCCTCCCTTAATAAGCCACATGGGATGCCCCAATGAGCCCATCACGGCTCCAGCACAAGGTGCTGGGCCACCCGGCGATTCCGTGCCACTGTTCAGTGAGCAAACTCCACGCAAGAAAGCAAAGCTTTATTATTTCAAAATAATTGAGTTTTTTCTACTTCCAACAGAAAACAGTTATTTCTAAATATTGACCTCACGGGGCCAATATTGCATGAGTTAAAAGCAGTATCTTTGTGCTTTGATATGGTGATCAGTTCCTCTGCTGGGTTAAGAGGTTCATAAATATTAACCATGGCATATTTGCATATGTCACCCACAGGCACAATCTTCCCTCAGAAAACTGGGAACAGAACCCATACAATTCCTCCATGTGTCGCTTTCTGATCACCAGATCTAAAATGGCCATGGCAGTTACTTGAGCAAGGACAGTATATCTGGCAAAGAGCCAAACTACCAAAGCATACTGTTAATTATGGTGCACCAGTTTGGTTTGGACAGATGCCCAAAATGCTGGAGTTGACATTTCAAAAACCTGAAAGGTTAGGATCACAGTCAGAAGTATTTAAATGAGTCAATTTTTCCAGAAAATTGAGAACTATTCACTGTTACTACAGATTTTATGGGAGTGACGCAAAAATTAATTAATCTTATTTTTAAGAGGCACAGATTTATTATTCTACAAAAGATGGAGTGAGTTTGATCACGAAATGCCTGCAACAGACGCAGCGGCACTAAATAGATGCGAGCAGCAGGTAGGCAGCAGTGCAAAGCCAATGGTCTTATAATTTGCAGAACTGGAAACTTACATGGTTTACAACTCTTACATTTTCAGTTCACACTTGTAATCAGGACAACTTGGTAGTACATGCAACCTGTCCCCCAAACAAGTCAAAAACTGGGCTGGTGGAGTATTTTTGCTTCAAGAAACTGGTGAGAATTTGCCGCAGCCTTCACAAAACTGAATGGAACGCAGCCTATCAGTTCTCTGGCAACATTAACATGAGCAAGCAGTAAATATTTTCGATCACGCCACGGCTCCCGGCAGAGGAACCTGCCGCCGAGGTAGGCAGGAGGGCTCCTCGGGCGCACGGACGGATGCTCGGACACCGGGAAGGCGCCGACTGCCCCGTTAACATCCTCGCGGATGCCGCCAGCGCCCCCAAGTTTCCAGGGATGCTGCGCTCCCCTTGGAGCCGCTCCGAGCCGGGACAGGGCAGAGCTGCCCGCGGCTCTCGGGGCGCTCCGGGGCTCTAGCTGCGACACCCGGCCCGCTGCGCCCGGACCGACGGCGTCCCTCCCACCCCGGAGCAAAAAGGAGAGACAAAAACCAAAATAACATTAAAAAAAACCCCAAACAACCTAAACCGAGCCATCAGCCCAAAGCCAAGCAACTAGCTGTGGGGAAGCGCAAACCCACGGCGAGGGGAGAACAAAGAAGGCAAGTGCGGCCGGAGCTCTCGCAACAGATGGTTTGAAGCTGACCAGATTTCGCGCTGGCATCCCCTCCCCTAGCGCCGCGGGCGGTGTTCGCACGCACCGGCCCGGCCGGCCCCGGGCAGTCCCAGCCCGCGGGTCTGGCATCCCCGCCGGCCGCAGGTGCGCACCACGGGCTGCCCGCACCTCGCCCCGTCCCGACACCACTCACCCAAACTCCCTGCGAAACCGTCCATCTTGTGCGTGGGGAGGCTGGTGCCGGAGACCGAGGCGAAGCCGCCGTCGTGGTCGGCCAGGACAGGTTCATTCACCCGCGGAGCGACGGCAGGCAGCGGCGGCGCCGCAGCCCGGCGCTCAGAAGCCGCCCGGGGCAGCGGCTCCGGCGGCTCCCCGCGCTCGGCGGCGGGAGGCGGCTCCGGCGGCTGCTCCTCCTCCTCCTACCGCTGCTGCTGCTTCTCCGGCTGCTGCTGCGGGGCTGGCGCTGCCCAGCTCCGTCCCTGCGCCGCGACCCCAGCACGGCAGCGAGTGCCGA
>VZRV01001413.1:1613926-1730792 GCA_013398115.1 Falcunculus frontatus
TGCGGCTCCCGCGAGAGCCGTGGCCGCTGCCCCTGAGCACGACGGTGCGCGGGGCGCGGAGGGGACGGGACGGACTGCGGGGCGCGGCCGGGGCAGCGGCAGTGCCGGGGCCAGCGCGCCTTCTGCGGCGTGGGCCGGCCAGGAGCAGCACCTCGGTTTACCTTCAGAAGCTTGTGCTATCGGGCGGGCTGTGGGAGGGTTAATTGGGCGACTTAATGTAATCATCCCAGCAATCAAAACAGATTTTCTTAGTTGAATCTCAAAACAGTCGTTCATACTAGTTCGGGGGAGTTTTTCCTGACTGATGTTAAGGCAGAGGATCTGTCAGTTCTGTATCCTCTCATTTCTTAGAGCCGGGCATAAGCAGTCACTCCTCCGCTCCCAGCCAGCCGGGTTCGTGACCGTCTCCTCTAACTTCCCGCCATGTGCTTGATGTCGAGGGAAAAGAGAAAGTAGGACTAGAAATTCAAGTCAGCCATGCTGCATATACTACCTAATCGCCCAGCCAAGGCGAGTTCGTACGTTAAGCAACATCATCGTGTTGCATGACGCACTTTCTGCTCGGTCAGGAAAAGCTCCGTACCCATCGCAACATCCTGTTTTGCTATAAGTATTTCCCTGTAATGCACTCAAGGCTAGTGCCGCAGTTAAACACAGACGTGGGTAATTGCCTCGCGAGTACGTCCCTGGCATTTGCAGCTGGGCCCTCTAATGACAGGCTGTGGATGTTGTTGAACAGGACTGGGGAGAACGCGGAGCTGGAGAGCAGCACAGACCTGCTGGGAGCAGCCCACATTTCCCAGCACCTTCCATCCGCTTAGGCAAAAGCATCGTTATCTTGCTGATCTGCAATATTAAATAAACCCAGGAGGTTTATGCTTGCCCACAGTAGAGAAAAGCGCCTTGAAATTTTTCATCAAAACCTAATCTCCTCTGGATTTTCCAGCAAATTTTACTGAACAGCTGCCACAGCAATGAATTTGAGTGCAGCTGCCTGCAAACTGCATTAATAATCCAGCATCATGCATCCTGTAGTCTTGTCAAAAAAGATGCCCTGCAATCGATCTGGTATAAATGAGCCATCGTTAGCCTCTAAGTTCTGGTCTTCATTATTAACAGGCGTTAAAGTTCCTACCCGTACACGGAGTATGTTGTAGAACGACTGTGTATAGGCTGTTTTTGTGGTCTTTTAGCTATGAGAAATGGGTCCTGCAGTCAGTATAATCCAGTCAAAATTCCCTTTAAAATGCTCCATTTTTCAAACAAAAGCAAGAAGTACTAGGCACTACAGCTCCAGTCCTATCTCCTCACTCCCCATTTATTTATTGCTTGCCTCAGGGCAGGTTTCCAACATGCTCAGAGCATTGGGAGTACACAGAGAGAAATCTCCTCAAGCTAGGAAAGGAAAAGTTCCCTGGGAATTCAGAACCTGTGCACAATTTTCTTCAGAACAAACGTCCCTTCCCTGGAGGCAGGGCCTTATGTAAATTCTTCAGGTGAGACTTGTGTGCATCAGGTGCGCTGTTTTGTTAAACAAAAAACCCCAATCAAACAAAGCAAGCCCAGCTGCCTTCTTCAGCTCTTCAAAACTATCCTTGAGATACACCTGTAATTGAGGATTGCAAACATCCTAAAGTTTGTAAGTGTTGCCTCTATTATATAACTGGAAATGGAGGTTCAGAACTGGAGATGGCATCATAGATCCTTATCTATATGTTTATTACCTACTGAAATTGGTTAGGAGCCTGAATGAATACCTTTGATTAGCTGTGTTGTGCAGAGCTTGCACAGAAGTATACGAAAAGGTTAAAGAGCTGCAAAGAAAACCAGTTCTCTATAATCTTATACTGAACATGACTATGGTACTGGAGCGCTGTTGAAAGCCCAAGATTTGGTTCCATTATTTTAAAAGTAAAGCTATATCATTGCAGAGTTAAGGAACTGAACAAAACTGAGGAATTTGGGAAGGAAGTTTAGTGACTTGTTTAGGAATGGCTAAAGAGCAAACATTATGCAGAACTTAAAAAATATTACAAACTCCAGCTTTTAAATTTTTATGTTAAATTCTTCAGTGTAAGCCAAGTTCTGCATGCTATGTAAATTTAGGTGGGGTTTTGACTGAAGCATTAATTTATTTAATGGTTGTCTTTGTGGTGTACACAACAGATGTAATTGCAGTATAGATAAGACACAAGCAGAACTTCAGCAAAAGAAAAATCTGTAGTAAATACATATATGGCCATGTGTATATAATCTTAAACAATTTTAGTTGGCTGATGAGCAGAACTTACAATTACAGAAAAAAATACTCTTATTTATGTAGGTTTCAGACAGGTACTGGCAAATTACTTTACATAGCTGTAAACTGATTAACAGTATGACTGTTCCAGGTGCAAACCCTCAGGAAAGGGTGATTTCTTACCTCCTGTATAGTACTAATGTTTGACTTGGAGGACGGAGGAGTTGTATAGTGCTTTAAGGGGTTTAACTTCTGTTTTTTTGTTGACAGTGGTCCAAAAACATGACCCAGAGAGTTGTTACAAAGTTTTAACAAGCTCAGTGATTGTCTCCATCTAGTTTATGTTTTGATGCTGAGGAAAGATAACACTGTTCAAGATTGGAGTAAACTTGGAATATCCCACCTCACTTTCAAATCAGCTAAACATCCAGTGCTTTATTGCACATACAGATAGCAAATAGAGAAAGATAAATGTGATACCACAAGGCAGGAATTTTACATCAGTTTGACAGATTCACAGTTTGGGAGATCTAAATTCTTTTCTGCACCTTTACTTCTCCCTGCATTGCAGCCCGACCCCTTGTGACTCCCACTGGGTTCAGGAGGCAGCTGGACCAATGCTGGGGCAGGCAAAGCCTGAGCTCTGCTTCTCAGAATAGCTGGTGAGCAATGAGCCAGTGCCTTGGCTGCACTAAATCAGTTTGGTGTTGCTGACTGCAGCAGGCACGGCTGACAGATCCTAGCCGGGGACCTGGACGTACACACTGAGTCTCCCTCTTACCAGAGGGAAGTTACGGAAAAAAACAAACCCCAGAAGGAGGTCACCCTGAAATACAGAGTGGAGGCTACACACATTCCAGAGATATTTACACAGCCCTTGAAGGAAATAGGCTGGTTTTTCCCCATTGTTTCATTTCTCTGGAACATTTCCTTGGACTGCAGGTTTTTGAACAGTACTTCTTGAAAGAATACCTGTGTTTAACTTGGTGGTTTTTTGAATTGACATGGTTTGGCAGCCTTCAGCCTGGGAACTGTTTATAACCTTTTGGTGGCTTGAATGTAAATTACATTTAAGCATTTTTCCACTGAGGAAACATAAAAATTATTAACAACTGAAAATGAAATTGCTGAGATTCTTGTACATGAAGTTGGGAGTTTGAACCTGAGCCACTTCATCTTACTGGTTAGAAAGAGAAATGTACTTCCCACAGGACTCGTCTTCTTCCTGCAGTTTTTCTGGTGCACCTCTTCAGGGTGAGTAGCAAGAGCCCAGATGGCAACGAGCAGTCAGAAAGCCTAAAGGCTGATCCAGCCCCAGAAGTCTGATTCTGCCTCTCTCCTGTTCTACGTGGAGACCTGGGAAAAGGAGAAGAGGTGATGCTCTTTGTAACCAGCCCCACAGCTGATGGTGTAATCAGTATAGGATTTCTCCCCATGCTCGTTTGAGATGTTGTCCTTTGCAGATAGGTGGGGCTTTTTATGGTGCCTTGTTTTGAAGATCAATGTTGAGAACAACTTTTTTGGCTTGCCGTAAGGCATTGGATATTGTTCATTCTCCCAAGCAAGTCTCAGGTACCCAGGAGTCACTGATGTAAGGGAGAAGATTTGATGCCTGACCTAGAGGAAAATTAAATTACTCCTTCCTGATTTATAGAGATTATTTCTCTTACCTTCAACACAGAATCTCTGCAGTTTTTCTTTCTGGTCTGGGATTTTGTCTTCCCCAAGAAGCAGCCTAAGGTTCAGTCCCTCTAAATTACCCAGGGTCATGAATCAGCACCTGTAACGCTGAATGGGCTGGAAGGCACTAAGGCACTGTCAGGCACTTGAGAACTGAGAACTTCCATTAAGGCTTCTAATTACGTGTCGAACAAAAATATGACCTAGGATTTTTAAAATGGGGATGAATTTACTGCTGTTTCTATCCTCATTCATTTTGTTAAAGACACCAAGCTGCTCCTGTAGAATGCATTTTAGAAGCCAGTCTTTTTGATATTGCTGTGTACATGCTTCACTCAGTTTTTATAAACTACTCATAGAGATCTGATGTTAAAGCATGCCTAAGGATCCCCATGTCTTCTCCCATTGTCTTAAAAAGTAAGAATAGGAATTGTCTTCCAAAACAAAAATATCAGAGTTTGCCAAAAGCTTTCCAGTGGCTAAGTTCTGTTTAAGTAGACTTTGTAGTAGTAGTAGTAGGATGGATCGTAGTCTTATTTCTATAGTGCTAAAACTTCATTGCTGATTAATATAAAACCTCCTAGAGGTTGACTTTTGCAGCTATGTAGAGCTGATCTTTGTTTCACTTCTGCACACCTAGTTTCTCAGTTTATTGCAAATAGATTTTCATCAAAGTTTGCAAAGTTGTTCCCAAATGTACAGAGATGTCTTCATTTAATAGCAGGAATACAATTTATTGTCAGTCAAAAAATCCAAAAATTTTTTAAAGATACTTATGATTTCTGAGGGTCTCCATAATGGAAACTCAATAGAGATGGCTTCATTTTGAGGATGTGCTAAGGATCCATATCCCGAAAAACCCAGCTTACAGGTTGCTTCTTTGTGTCGATTATGCCAAAATTTCAGTTCCAAGCCATTAATGACACTTTGGCAAGGACTGCATCATTTCCTGGGGTCCTCATTAAATGTGCATTTTGGTTCAGGTGTAGAACCTACAAATCTATTAGCTTATGCTAAATTTCCCATCATTATATTAATGTATTTAAAAAATAGTAATCTCCTACAAATGTGACTACTGAGTAAGAGAAAAATAGCAGAGCTCTAGTGCTAATTCATTCACCAGCCCTGGTGGGGAATGAGCAGATTCAGTGTGATTCCTAAGCATTTAAAAATTGGCAGAATTTGAGCAGAGATAGTTAAAACCCTGCATGCACAATACCTTTTTTTTCTCATGAGAGGAAAGGCTTAGCATTTTAAGTAGAGAGCAGCTTAAAAATTTTATTCTGCAGCTTTGTATTGAGCTTGCATTAAATGAGAAAATCTGAAAAACATTTCAGAAAGCTGGAAAAATAGAATTTATCTTCCTTCATCTCTCCCTAATTGGATAAGTGGTCTGGTTTGTCATACTGAAAAGCACACTCAAGTTGTTTTCTCAAATTAGTGAGCTCCTCATGAATTCCTGCCTTGGTCCAAGTGCTATAAAAGTCTAATGTCTTACATAAGCGCTAAGTTAAGGATTTAGCTGAGGCATAAATTGGTGTATTGGCTTTGTATCAGCCATTTACATTAGGGTGCAGTTTATTCTCTGCCTCAGGAAAAAATGTGCTTCAGCTTGTACTCAGGAGCACTATGATGAGCTCTGGAACAATCCCTTTTCTGTTCTCCTTTCTTAGAAAAATTAGGAAAATGTAAGGCTAGCAGGTTAGTGATGTTAACAAGGAGTGCTAACTAGTAAGTCTTAAAACTGCTGGAAGAGGAGCTGATTTTTCGACTGAGAAATTTATGGAGATCCCCCTTGGGGACAGAATAAATTAGCGTAACATGTGGAATTTATTTTTTTTTCCCCTGAGTGTTAAAACATCTCCTGTAGCTTTGCATTTTATACAGCTCATTTTCCACAATAAGAAGCTGCTCTGCACAATAAGCTGTGTGCCTGTGTATGTGTCTGTAAATAAATACAGATTTATTTCCTACAGATCCTTCTCCCTCAGTGCTGGTCACCCCTCGGTGCAGTTCTGGTTAAGCGATTACTGCGCCTGAACCATTTGTCAGGGGAAGGAAGTGCCTGCAGAGAAGTGATACATTACTGTGTAGTTTCTTGCTGTGAAGTGTTGATTTTGAAACAGGCTGGCAGTCTGCAGCCCACCTCATAATAAAAAATGAACAGATGTGATTTAGGAGGTTTTGTTTTCCTTCTGTCTTGTTCTGCCCAGTTTAAGGAATCTTTTATTGTCTTTCAGCTATGCGGTACTCAGCAATAGATTTATCTCTTCTGTTTGGCCTTGTCCCCTCTGGGAGCTTGGGATTCTTTCCCATTTCCATTTCTACCTTTTTTAAGCTGTGACAACCATCCTATTGCCTGGTTATTAGCCAGCAGGGCAGGTGTGTGATGTTTTCCTTTAGAAAGGATAATGTTAGCACCCTAATTCAGTGAGCAGCACAGTGATCATCCTCTGTTCTCCAGGCTGAGAGCACCAACAAGATAAGTGTTGGTGTAAGACATAGGCTGGAGAACGAAGACCAAAAACAGGTCAGCATGGGCTAAACTGAAATAAAGTGGAAAGAAACTCTATTTCCAGTAAAAAAATATGAATTTTGCAATAATAGCTATCTACAGATAACTTGGATTAAGGGCAAGGCTGCTCTCTGGATACCAACACTGTACAGCTGTGCTTTTAGGCATTGGTATATTCCACATCTGCAGTATCAGACATTTACTTTACTACCCCAAGAGAAGATGTAGTTCTAGGAAGGAGCTTCGGTCAGGCTCAGGGACACACCACATTACTGCATTTGCATGGGTCATACAGAAATGGTGCATCACTTGCAAAGTCTGATGAGGCAACTGGTTGTGTCTTTGTGAATTAATAATATTAGGATCATCACAATTCATCAAGAAAATAAAATTCTAATCTTGGTTTCTTAATGGTCATCAAAACCATTCAGCTTACTATCTCTTGCTTTGAGAAGACCTCCAAGGTCATTCAGGCTCATAGTGAAACAGGGGCAGAGGTAATTGATCTTTCTGTGGGCCATTTACATTAGGGTGCAAAACACAAATGAAAAAAGGATAATTTTGAGTGTTAATTCAGGCTTACTTAAAGAGGAAACTTCAATCGTGCCTTCCACCACGATTCCTAGCCATGGATCTCTAACAAATGTAACCAGGGGAGTTAGATATTCTGTAGTCAAAGGCAGTAGATTATTACTTTATTCCTAATAAGGCTGTCTCAGGCATGCAGCGCACAGTTGCAGTGAATGAACTCATATTTACCTGTGCCTGAAGAATAGTTAATGAAGCCCATTTGTTTCAATTTCCTTTACCTACCCCGCATTTACTAATTATAGTTCCTAATTAATGACATCAAGGGTTGAACTTTGGCTTTTAAAGAACCAAATGCATGCTGTGCTGTAGACACATCTACATTCCATCTATGCAAGTCATCCAATTAAAATTTACTCATAGAAAGTATATAATATGCCCAAATGAATACATTATTTCCCCTATTAATCTGCTTTCTTTGCTTTTCTGCAGAAGTGAACAACCTTTTCCTTTACCACAAAGGGGAGTTCATGTAAAAGAAAAAAGAAAAAAAAAACACAAATGAAAAAAAAACCACCAAACCAAGCCTGAAATAGGCAGCAAAACTAAATTAAAGGAAAATTTCTCAGGACAAATTAGTAAATTAGCATTCTTCAATAAAGAATTGGGAAAAAGAATGCTTTCCCAATTTTTTCCTAATTTTGCTTATATGATTGCATTTAAAATTTGAAAAAGTATGGTAGAGGGAAAAAGTAATTTGAAATTTTCGATGTTTTCCACATGAAAACAGCAGATGGCAGCAATACTGACCGTGCATCCAAATCCAGGGTTTGCCTTCCTCACTTGGGTGGGTAGGCTTTGAATCATTTCTTGGTTTACATCTCTTCAAGCTGGTCCTGAAAACATAAGAAAGTAAAAAATTCTACCTTCTTTGAGGCATGTGATCTCGATGTCTGTGATCTTCATCCTGGAAAGGTATTTCTTGGCTCAGGTCTCTGTGGCCTGACACCGAAGTATCCCTTGTCCTTTTATGTGGTTTGTAATGCTTGGGAAATTGTGCTGGAGGCAAAGGTGACTGCCCAGAGCAACTTGGACTTTTTGTTTTAAATATAATATAGGTGAATAAGGACATTTGTCCTTCAAAAACATGCATCTGACAAAATCCTTAATGTGTCAGGGCCACAGCTCCCATGATTTACTCTGCATACAGGGAATGTACAGGCTGGAGACAAGGTATGAGAAAATTGCTTCCTGAGCATCATATGATGCATAAATGGTGTCACAGGCAAAGGCAGTGCTTCTCAAAAGTGGAAGAAAAATGCCATTCAAAAACTAATATTGTTGAAGTTGTGAGACAGGCATTGAAGACAAAAGTTTCATTTAATATCCAGGTGGTCATAAATTCATCCTTTGAACAGCAACCAGGGGAGGTAAGATTTCCACAGGTAGTTCAGGGCATTGGCATTGGGTTCTGCAGCTCCATAATTTCAGATGTGTAATAAATTTTAAGGAAATAAAGCTTGAACTATGAAAGGCAAGTTTCCTTTAGGACTTCATAGCTGAGGAAAACAGGGACAGTACAGAGTCAAATTTGGCAAAATGTCTCAAGTTAGCCACTCCTGTAACATTATGAATGGTGTTTCATGCTCTGTACAGTCTTTCACCACATTTCAGAACAGGCAACTCAGTCCTCTTCAGAGGACAGTTCTAAATGTTTCTAAATGGTTTCTTTTCCTCCATACTCTGCTAATCCTTTCAAAATCTTCATTTTTACAGTGAGACATAAGAGGTTGTTTGTCTCAGATGGCTCTGCCAAGGTTACTGCCTGTTCCAGTCCCACTTCACAACTGACAGTGACATTCTTTGTTTCAAATTTAAACAGAAAAAATTTCTAATGGCTTCATAGCGACTTCAAAGTTCCAGTGCTCTCCATTTCTGTGTAAGCCTTTTAAAGGTTTCCTCTCTCATTCTGTATCTCTGCATGCTTGGGGTGAAGTATGCATGACACTGAATGACATTTTGACATGGTTTTGAATAAAAGATGCACCAGACAGATTATGTTGGCTATACATATTATTTTCCTCTGACAAATCTAAGGATTCATTTCTTTCATGTGGAAAACCATTGTGAGCTGTTCCAGCTGTTACAATTTATGAAGATCAAAATCTACTTTAAGTGTTCTTTCTAGAAAGTCTGTCAAACCAGAATCTTGCTGGGAGAGGACAGGTGGCAGCATAGGAAAGGTGGAATTGACTCATCTTTCATATTTTTCTAATTTCAGTATAATTGCTACTGTATTTTGTACTTCAGGTAATGTTCTGAAGCCCAGAAGATCAGAACGGAATGTTCTTTTTGTCATGTCCCTCCCTACCTATGTCAGCCTTCCAGCATCCTTCAGAGGAGGGAGTACCCGTTACCTGCACTGACCATAAAACTGGAAAAAAACATTTCCATGGCACACCACGCCTGCAGGGTGGATGAAACAACAGAGTCTGCCCAAATCTTTTACCAACATGGAAGAAGGGAATGAGCATCCAGTCCTCTGGTTTAAGGGGAGACTGTAAAGGTACCAAATAAGTGGAAAAGGCAAAAAGCATCAGGCACTAGTAGACCTTAGTTAATAGTTCACATGAAAATACCAGTGCATCAACTGTAAGGGTTTCGGGTAAATGAAGCAATAGAAGTTTGTGATGGCAGGTGTTTGGAAGAGCTTTTAAATTATTCTAGCTGGTTCCATGTCAGTAAAAAAGTGATTGATTTTGAGGACTGCAAAAACTGTACTGTAAAGCTAATAAGCATTAATAAGATGGCAAGAAAAATACAGGACTGCAGGAACAGGGAGGAAAAAAAAACGTGGAGGAAAACGTATTAATTATGCCTGACAACTTAGAGGAATAGAACAGCCTCTCTTTAACAGACATGGAGCCAAGTTAGTAATCTTTTTCTTGATTTCTGTGCCTTACGGGTTTATGTACATAGGAGGAATTCTGCTTAAAACATGCTGTTTTCAGCAGAAAGTGGAGAGCTGCATTTGAATCATCTTTGTATGTAGCCAAAAAAAATAATTTTGAGTGTTACTGTCTTTCCTCAAGGTCCAGAGAGGAGTTGGTGGGCAGACACCAGTTTCATACTCTGCTCATCTCTCCCTTGCATGGACAATTGCACCAAGAAAAATCAAAACACTGCCCTACTCCAGCAGCAGTGCTTTATGCTCATTCCTACTCAACTATCTCTCACTTATATAAATGTGGGGTAGTGAAAATCCTACTCAACGATGTGTGTCTCACAAATGGAGGAAAACTACGTGATGCATAAAGGGACTTTCACAAAAAGAATGGCATTTCTCATGCAAATTCATTACCTTTTAATAAAACAGCCTTGGGCTTTTTAAACACAAACTGTTATCTGTAAATGTTACTGGAACCACATTATAGCTGGAGTGTGAGAGTATGGAATAAGCACATTAATGTGCTTATTGAATGTCATGTGAATATACAATATGAATAAAATTCTTTCGGTGTACTTGGAATTGGCTGTGGTTTATTTTTTCTCAGCATTCTTCCTGCATTTAGTTCCTGTATTGTCTTTACTGGTTATTTAAACAAATTTGGTCTGGATTTCATCTGAAAAAAGCCAAGGAGAGCCATATATGCCTTTTGAAATAAAATTACCTTTTTAGGATTCCTACTGCGTGCTATATGATTGCAAGTACAGTTTATCCTCTCATTTCAGCAGAAAAATTTGAATCACCACTGGAATGCATGTCTTGAGGAGAGAAACTCTACCAGCAGTGAAGCCCCTCATCAAAAACTGTTCCTAGTAGTTTTAAGAGTGTATTAAGGCTTGGATTGATTTTGTGGTGACTTTGGTTTGGTTTCTTGCCATTATTCCAGAAAATACAAAGATCAAAGAAAGAAAGACATATTGATTGGCTCGGATCTGGTCAAAAACTAGATTTGTGTCTTCTGATGTAACTAACATTTTACAGATGGCTTGGTTCATGTTAAAGCTAGGGATGCATGTAGATCGAATTATCAGAGGATTAGAACCAGCTGCATTTAGTTTGAAAATATTTTTGTGCGTATTCTGTCCAGCAAAGGACACAGAGCAGACTTTTCTTTTAAGAATTCGAGCAAATGCCTAAAAAAATCCCCCATGGAGAATAATTGAGAGTCTGCCTCTGTTTACCACTGGTTACCTTTGCTTCAAAGAAACCATGCTGTACATGGCTGAACTCCTGGGTTCAGGCCCACATACCTCCTCCTTGACAGTGAATTAACAATACAAAGGATCAGATCTGAAGAATTTACTTGAAAAAAATTAGAATCCAGCCCAGTATCCCTAGGAGATCCACAAGACACTGGGAGTGACTTTCCAGTTTCCTGCCTTACATTTTGAGCAGCTTCATAAAGGGATTTGGAAAAATCTGATTCTAATTTTGTAATGTTTTGCACTGACTCTGCACATCTCTAAATGACTACACCAGATGCAAAACAATGAAGTATCAACACCAGTGAACAGTGAATTAATCTGCTAGAAAAATTGTATTTACGTCTTTATACTCTGAATATCAAAATCTTTTCATAATATCTCAGGACACACAGAAATATCAAGCACACAACAGTACTAAAACAGTCAAGATTTTCAGTTAAACTAGATTTACCCCATTTTATTCAAATTATTTAAAGCTCTTTGAAGGTACAATTAAAATAATTCTTAAATTATAAAGTTTATCATGCAAATATAATTTAATGATATATATCAAAGATGTATCATTAAAATACTGGCATCCACATTTGCAGCAATGTTACTACCATTAACTAGATAAAACATAACCAGTTTTGCTAGCATTCGTACTATATAGTTTATTCTGTTCCAGTTTCTTAAGATCATTACTTATGAAATATTATGAAAAACAAGGGTAAATTCTTGCTTAGTACCCTTGAACTCTTTTTTATTGATATCTACTTACATTGAAATTATTCTGGATGCTCATCTGCAAGGAAAATAATTTGTTGCAAAATTCAGATTTTGCTTGCTAAGTTAAGCTCTCTTTGCACATGTGTTAGATTTTAAAATCAATTATTAGTGATGCTTAGTAGGACCAGTTAAATTTTAAGGATGATTCTTTTCAAATTTATTGCATGGGATAATCCCAACAAAAAAAATTCAGGCTTACTAAGAATAAATGCTTCGTATTTTTATTGAGTTCAGGGGATATTTCTTTGCAGAACTTTCTTCCTGAAGCAGATCACTTATGGTAAAATCAGTATGCTTCTACAATGCATGTTTTTCCCATAAGTTACAAGTCCCTTTACAGCTCATGTTGATGCTTCTGAGAAATAAGGCTTTGTCTTCAATACAGAGCCAAATCAATTACTAACTTCTCATCCATAAAGTTTATGATGCGGGCCAGGCTCCTAAAGTCGAGTGCAATTTTGCATCAGGTATTATAGCAATAGGACTTTATTAAAAATGTAGCTTTAATCTTGTGTGCCTGTATTTGTATATCCAAGGAAAATACAAAGCGAAGTCTTAAGTCTGTCTTCATCTTGTCTTAGCAGTCTTTTTGGATTGCACATGAGCTTTACAGATGCAATCCAGTTCATCCACTTAAGCATCTCTGCCTGGCTTTTGTTAATTACCTTTTCAATTCTCAGCAGTAGCAAGTACAGTCTGACTTGCTGCAGCAAACTCCAAAGAAAAGCAATATTCAACTCCCAGGAGATTCTTTTCTGACTCAATCAAAAGATTGCATTTTTATTTTTGAGTATTAGTTTAAGAGGAAAATGTGGCTCTTAAAATTTCTCGGCCATACCAGAAAAAGCTGAAAGGCATCTGGGCCCAGGGCTCAGTAACAGCATCCATACTTGTGCAAAGATTAATTTCAGTTTTTACTTGCTAGCAATTCTTATTTTTAATCAGGTGTCTCATTGACTATTACCTGGCTTCTACTCACTGAATGAAATCAGCTTGCTGCAGTCTCTAACAGCGTGTATTTTTATTCTCTTTTGGTCTGTTCAGTTTGCATTCAACTTAGGTTTTTGAGCTTTCTTTACACCTGGGGATATGGAAATTTCTTTAACTGTTACATGGAACTCTCTTGTAATCAGATGTCTTATTTTCGGGATTTTGGAAAATACTTATAATTTAGTAATCAGTTTTACAGTATTAATAGTTTATAACAAGAATAATTGTATGATACATATAAAATGCATTGAACCTTGTGTTTTAGTATTTAATATTCTGTTACATACACTGTCTTTTAATACAATATATTCCAATAAAAATCTCTAACTAGGGTATATAGTCTTTTCTAAAATGCTGATGTCTCAAAAAAAAAGTGAGTAAATAATTAGACATCCACAGAACTGCAGCAACTTTCAGAAGCTGAAATTGCCACCCAGTGTTTTTATGCTGAGATTAGTGCACTTTTTTTTTTTTTAAAATACGTCCATCAAGACAATAGATCTGATCTAAGATTTGGTTGCAAAGCACTTAGAAAGAGAGAGCACGGATCAGTTAAGTGAACACCAACCTGGACCATCAAAACTCAGCTCTCCTCACCTCTCTTGGGGCACCCTGAGCAAGCAGCCGGACTTCTCCCATTCAGATCCAATGGGAGGATTCCGTCTCTTCTTCAAATAACCATGACAGTGCTGCATGAAAAGCAGTCAGCAGCAAGGAAATACATCTTGGCTCATCAGTGTGTTTTTAAGAGCAGATATTTCAGACTTTGTGTTCCAGCCTTTAAAAAGCAAACCGATTTGTGGAAGTAATCTTCCTGATTGGTTTTAGGTTTTTTTTACTTTTTCCAAGCCATTGACTGTTACTGACAGGTCACATAAGTTGGTCTAACTAACAGCTAATGTAAATTGTGTTAAAATATTGAAGAAAGGAAAATTACTCATGATATTCTAGCTTAGCCTGCTAATGTAAGTATAAAGTAACAAAGAAATTTAATTAACAACTAATGATATATTAAAAAAAGAAGTCTAGGCCAGCTCTTCCTCTATTTACTTGCCAACACAGGAAGACTGATTTCTTTTTGTTTTGTGTGCACCAGCCTCTTGGGACAGCATCATCTAATCATGTCCATGAACCTCCCAAAACCTGGCTGACATACATCTCCATCCCAAGTGACCCATAGCAGAACATAATTGTGCAGAGAGATGTCAGTGAACACGCAAACCACATTTCTACTGCCTCAGTTTCAGGACTAGCCAATATCTTCAGTGTAACAAACAGTAATAAAAAGAGATAAGTATGATGTTGATTAGCTAGAGGTTTTGTTATAAAAAAAGGCATAATGATTCAGAGTAGCCATGTTCAAGAAATTGCTTCTCTGAATTTTTCACTAAGAGAGAAAATGGAGCACAGAGAAGGCCAGGTTGCACAATATAATGGCTTACATAATTAATATATTAATATATTAATACATTATTAAATAATAGTATATTATTTGATGCAATTCTAGATTTATAACATGGATCTCCAAACTCACTGGAAACTGGTAATGCTTGATAGCATCTGATTATTTACAGAGCTGTTCAGTCATGCCTACAAGAATTTAGGTATTCCTTTGCCGTTGCTGTTGTTTGGTTTGTTTTTTTATTTGTTAAATCACAATGTGAAGTTTTCTGGAGCATTCTCAGATTACAGGTATTTTCCTGATAAGGTTATATTTCTGAAGGCTTAATTCCGCCTGTGGATTTACTGATGAACTATGCCTGCAGGAAACCCTATGGCCTTACCTGGGAACTAAGGCAATAAAGTTATCAGGAATAAACTGGTAAGATCATAGTCAAAGAGAACAGGTAGGAAGCATCAGGTGTGTTACTGGGGAGCAGAGAGGTGGTCTGGAAAAGGAAGTGTGCGCGTTTCTGTGGCAGCAACATTTCATCTGCTTTATGGGCAATGTTGTGTTGCAGCTGAAGGCTGGAGAGAGCCTTAAAGCTGACCTGGGAGGGTCTGGAGGCTGAATTGAGACGGGAGCCATCAGCAGAGCAACATCCATCTCTGCACACTTGTGCTGCAGCTCTGAACCCTCCATTGACTTTGTGGTCCTGCAACAATATCTGTTGGAATAATTCAACAGGAGCACAGGTTTATTTTCAAAAACTACCTGGAAATAAGAATGGCACAGAATTTTTAAGTCTTTTGCAGAAAGACCAACTGTAAGGTCAAAAATGAGAGTCCGTAATGTAAATATGGTAGTGAAACTGTTCCATATGGCTTGATCCCTGCTCCCCGAGATCACTGGCAACTTCTTTTGTGTTAACTGAAATGGACTTTGGATAGGACCTGGTAATAATTAGAGTTCAAAATGTCTGGCACTCTTAGGAAAACAGGTGGATGAATCCATAACTAAGCAAAAAATGAACTTATGCATATTTATTGTGGACAGCTGCAGGCAAAATCCCAATGTTTTAACCCTATACAGCCTTTGTTATGTGCCTACATTCCTTTGCACTGGCCACCTGTTATTTATCAGTTGCACCATACCAACATTGCCTTATGAGGAAGAATTGGCCGTGATTGATATGGACACCATCCATGGCCTTGCCTGAGGGACTCCCGGGGAAGTCAGGGACATCTGCTGTGAGAAAGGACTACTGGCTGGCTGCAGGAGTGTAGCCCTTGAGTTTGAATCTTATTTGGAACATATACATGTGGCTCTTCATCACCTCTTGCAAAAGAAGGACAAATTTGCTTAGTAAGAGGAAGAAAAGCAAAGACACCAAATCTGGTACCACACCCTCCACCCATGAGTGTGTTTTTCCAGCCTCTCTTGAACCAATTAAAACTATGAGGTGAGCATTTAATGGAATGTGGCTTAATATTGTTTATCAGTAATTGTTTGTGATAAGCATATTCTGCAATAAACTACATAAAAAAGAAGAAAGGACTATGTCTAGCACACACGAATAATTTTCATGAAAAAACTTGCCTTAGCAATACAGTTTTCCAAATACTTCATGATTTTCTCTGCTTTGCTGCTTTATAAAAGACTGGAACTACTTCCAATAAAAATGAGAGGCAAAACTTCACTTACTCCAGAAGCAGAAGTCCCAAACTTTTAAAAAGTCCTTTCATTTCACTCACACTTACTGATATATGTCTCAATAACCAATATACTATACAGAATTTGAAATAAACATTCTAGAAGATTTGGGAGTATTCTTTTCAGTAGTTTTTAAAAATTATTCAGTGTATTTTCAGTAGCTCCTTTATGCACTGTTAAATTACCGCCTACTCCCACTAAATCCGCTGACATCAACCAGAATCTTTTGTTGTTACCTTCAGAAGGTTCGGCATTAGGCCCTAAAATTGCACTTGAAAAATAAAATTAAGGATGAAATCCTTATTTCTTTGAAGTTAATAACAAAACTTCAATTTTATGTAAGTGTTAATGCCAATGATTGCAAGGAAATGGAATTTAATTAAGATTATATAATTATATCCTTTTGTACAAAATGACTACTATTTCCCTATTATTGTCTAAAAGAGATTTTTTTTTTCTTTTTCTTGGTCTGCCAAGACAATGCTGAGATGGCCATCAATTGTCAAGATGATCTGAATCTGAGTCTTAGTAAAGACGGAGTTTCACATTTCAGGCACTGAGTTTTGTGAACATGAGAAAAAATATCAGAGAAAGATTTTAACATCCACCTCCTAATCTGTGTTAGTTTAATTTATTTCTCTAGGTGTTTGCTTCTACTGAAAAACCACTGTGACTCAGCCCATGCCCTTTCATTGTTTGAATAAATTACTTGGTAGAATACATTTCTTCACTCTCTTCAAAATTCCAAACTTCTATTTATCACTACAGTTCTACCTGTAGTTGGTAGGATAAGTAGTATAGGATTAAAATGATACCATGGAACTTAAAAGCTTCTTATCCTTCCTTCCTTCCTTCCTTCCTTCCTTCCTTCCTTCCTTCTTTCCTAGGGCTCATGATTGAACTCACAAATAAATAGCAGGTATAAATTTCCAGTGCCTGTTTGTTTATATTAATATTCACAGTAATCCCTGCAGACCTTTGGGTGTTATTATTTTGGGAGGAAGAATGCTCTTCTTTCTGTGTTGGCTGTCAAGTCAGGTTTTCCTATCTTCTTTGAAAAGAGTAATTTATTCCTCACCAAGAACTATAAGATGTATTTTTAAACCACATAGAGTTTGCTTTTAGTGGGACAATTTTTTATTTGGCACAGGGTTGAATTAGAACAGGATTTGCATAAAGCAGACATGTATGACTGCTGAAAACTATTGCTGGGTGAATTCTGCTTTGAATTAAGCAGTTTTGAAGTTTTACTACTCTCTTGAAAAACTGCCCCATTTCATATCCTAGAGCTCTGTGTTCCCACCAGTTCACATTACCCAGTCCTTTCTCTTCACTGCATCATACTGAACCCTCCTCAGGACCTGCTGTGACCCCTTGCTTTCATCTAGGACAAGGGTGTGATAAAAGTTTAGAAACAGACACTTCTCTGCTAACTGCTTCTTCCCTCTGTGTCATGGAGGGCAACGTTTTGGATTTGTGTATTCAGAGGAAAGCTACCACTTTACTTTAAAAAGTGGAATCAGGTTTGTCGTATCCATTATGCATTAGGGGTGTTTGGGCAGAGAGCTAGTGCTGGATAATTGGTACTCTATAAATTCACATGCTCCATTACTGTCCATCTCTTTCCTTTGTAGGCAGGCTACAAGTATGAAATCTCCATAAACATTTTTCATTACAAGGTCTTTTGTCTAGATGCAATAACAACTATTTGCTTGGCCATATCTTAGCTATTTAACATTTTCCTAAAGCTCACATTCCCAAGGTTTTCTTTTTAAATATAATGATTTCCAAATCCTCCTGAATCTATCCTTAGTCTCACGTTAAGGCAGGTCTGTATATGATTAAAATGGTGCTATAGAGTTATAAAGAGAGAAACAGATAATGTTACCTGGCATACAAAAAATATTACCTGGCAGAAAAAAATGTTAACTGGCAGAAAAAGCTGGGGAGACATTGGGTAGATTAAAATCTCTTTTCCTCTTTTGCCATTGTAATACCTTAATCATGTCAATGGATTCTCTGCAACAGGCACCCAGACAGCAACCTGAGTTTTACTCCTAATCCACTGCAGGAAGTGTGGCTGAACAATAGATCCCTTGTGCCTGCTCCAAATGGGCAAATAGATGGGAACAACACCATCAGATCCGCCTCGCCAGTTAGCTTCAAGTAGCATTAAAAATTACCGGAATCTGGATCCACCTCTGGTGCACACAAACCTGAGTGTATTTCAGCAGCACATAGTGCCAAACCAAAGCTATGTGTTTATTTGTACTCCCAATGTAATTCTCATTTCCCTCATGGACCGTGAATGTATGGATTGTTCTATTTATCTGTGAAGAAAATATTTTGCAAGAACTATTTCTATGCTAGCAGAGCAACCACAGTTATTATTTAAACAATGGGATCTGGAGTTTAGATCTGTATGAACTAGTCACACCATTAATTTGTGTTTTCTGATTAAATGGATAAAATTCTTGGAATTATTTCTTTCTTTTAGCGGTCTTTTAATTGTCCCTTTATTATTTTGTAAAGTCTAATGTTTGAATTTGAGGAACTTCCTAAAAAATAAACTTCAGTCCTGCTTGCTTCATGCTGGCATCCTTTGGAGTTTTCAGTGTTCTCTCCTGCGAGCCCTTGGAGAGCTGTGTAATGTGTTTAGCACAACAGAGTGTTTTCCTTTTCCTGTGCTCTGCTTGTCAATTGCACGTTACCTTAGACTTTCCATGTCTCCAAGCAGATTGCATACACAGTTTAGTGCTCTCCTCCTTATAGTTTTCCATTTGTTACATGGAGGAGGCAACAAATATTTCCCTCACCATGAGATTCTTGCCTTGTCAGTCATGTTCTTTAATGGTGTTACTTGTACCCTAAAAGGGCTGTTGGTCTCCCTGAGAGGCAGCAGAGTTTATTTATGGCTCAGCCACTCTTGCTTTCCACACAATCATGCTGTCAGTTCACTGCAGGTGCAGGAGGTGGATTTCTGCACAGGCAGACCCCGAGTGAGAGGGACACCCGAGCACCAGTTCCTGGTATCTTTTTAGTAATGCCAGCCTGGCACCTGGCTCCTGGCCCAGCAATCCCTGCCTGGGACACTTTTGTCTCAGCCTACCCCTTAACTCTCTGCAAATATTCAGTTACAAACCCCCACATCATCCCTTTATGTATTTCTACAACATTTTTCTTTCAAGAAAAGCAGTCTTGAAAAAGAACTTTTTAGATGGATTTTTTTCAGAAAGAAGATCCAAAAAGCATGTGAATATAAACGAGGCAAATTTGATTACTGTTTGGAAAGTACATCTTGGTACAGTGTGTGGCTGTTCTTATCCAGCAGTGTCATGCACAGACAGAGAGAAATCATACGTATTTACAGAAGGAGAAAAGTATTTGGCTGCCTCCAATGCCTTCAGCAGACTTTTAGGTATATTAGCTAAGAGTATGCTATATTCCTGTCCAATTTTCTGTGGACCATAACAGCGACTCCCTTGCTGTTTCATGGGTGAGTTGTGCTGCAGGCAGGAGATCCACATTCCCGTAGCTGCCCATGGAAGTGTGCTGGCATCAGGGGTCCCCAGGCACCTGGGAAGATGTGAGGGTGGTGGGGAGCCCACAGTGCCACGACTTCCCTCTGCCAGAGACCCTACAGTGCCAGAGGCTGCCCTGAACTTCCCTGGCAGCCCACTCACTGCTCAGCTGTGGTGAGGCTGTCCCAGATCTCGGCCAGTACTGTCTCCATCACGCCCATGGCCTCTAGAGCACTTGGCTCTGGTGACAAAATGTGCTGCTGACCAACATACATGAGAGATGAGAGAGACACATCCTACTTCTCCAACCCAGAGCTTTTAGAATCTGATTTTGCTCATACAGAAGTGGGGTTTTTTCCCCCGTTTTTTCTTCCCCCCAGCCCTGATGTCCATCAGAACTGAAGCATGAACAGAGACCCTGCACAGTCCCAGGCGTGCAGGGCCAAATCTCAGGACATGGACCCTGAAGATCTCAACCCCACCATTTTGCAGAGACATCATTTCATTCACAAGAGACACACAAACAGAGGAAATGGACCTTATTCCTCCTCTCTGCAGTGCACACACACTCCAGAGCAGCCAGACTATGGCCTTCTGGTTTTCATTATGACTAAATGTTGGAAATGTGGTGTGCACTTTCCAAAAGGGCACATTGTGTATCTAATTTATGAAAGTAAAGAAGAGAGCAAAAAAGACTCTTTTTGGTTATAAATGCAAGAACTGGGATAGTGTTGTGCCATGTCTTCCAATGATTATTAGCCAAATGTCTGTGTACATGCTGTTAAAAATATACTATAAAAAAGAAGTGTGATACTGTTTTGTTTTTAATGTGGATATCTAATTAACATTTCTTGATAAGAAGGACATATACCTCGTGGGAAAAAAAGCTGTAGTATGTGGATGCTATTTCAGTTCTGACATCTTGATATTTTTAGCACCTTCATTTTTGGAATAACTTCTACCAGAGCTGTATGAAACAGAGATACACAATACGTGCAGAGGATGCAGGAAAAGACTTGTTTTACTTCAACTGTGCATATGTCCTGGGCTTCTTAGTACAGAGTGTGTATTGGGAACTGGCTTAGAGCTGAGACTTGGCAGTGCAGGGGTGTCCACAGGACAGATAAACCAGCAGTTTGTGCTGACAGACCCTGGGCTCTGCCTATAGAGCTGTAACAAGACCTTAAACGTCAAAAAAAAACCCCTCTGGAGAAACATAGGCTGTCATAAACCAAATTCGTTCCTACTTTGTAAAGATTTAAATCAGGAGTAAGTTCTTTTTTGATCCAGTGAAGTTAAAATCTAAATTGCAGAAATGGACTATCCCTGTCCGATAAGTGAAAACTCATGTCTGCTCTGTGTAAGCTTTTTGCAGTGCAAAGGCAGGGAGGTAATGGTTGAGGGGGCAAAAAACCAAAGGCAGAAAATTGATAAACAAAAATCCATCTACAATTATTGGGGGAAAAGAGAACACTTCTCTTCCTTCAGCTGGATCTTCTGTTGCCCAGCATTTGTTCCTTTCTTTACATCAGCAGCATCCTGAAACTACAGGCAGAGTTATGTCTGGAGAAAAGATTTCTTCCTTAGGAAGTGCCAGAATTTCAGCATGTGAAGAGCATGTCCCCTCAGCACAACAGGGACTGAAGTTCAGGCACCAGCCCTATGCATTCAAAAGTCCAAAAATCATTAGGCAGGTCTAAAAATCACAAGATAGAAAAATACCAGCTGTGCAATTCTTTCCATTTGCTTTGGATTGTTAGAAGTTTTCAATTTTACTTCCACTTTTCTCTGCATTCTTGGGGGGAAGTTAATTTTCAAAAGAACCCTACAGAACTCTAGAAACCAGAATTTAAAAAAAAAAAAAATTGAAATAAAACAAACCCAAACCAACAAAGCATCAAACTTTCAAATGGTTAGAGTTAGAAATATTACATCCAAAATATTACAAAAATAGCCGAGAATGACTGGTTTATTACAATAAGAATGGAGAAAGAGGACATCAAATTAAGTCCAGAAGTCGATACTGCTGACACAATGAGGGAAGGTAAAGGACAATATAAGTTACTAATACAACACGTATGTGTGCAGTGAATATATTGTAGTGATGTGAGGTTGCCAAAGACTTTAAAAAGCACAGGCAAACACACAAAGGCATTTCAATGAGAGCAGAGCTAAGCATCTCTCTGCAAATTCTGGAACTAATCATGCAGATTGTATTTCTTTCTTCCTTAATCTCGTGGTAAAGCAGATTGGGTGTTAGCTTGGGAAAGAAAGCCTTACTGCCACCATGAAATAGTCTTGGGCTTCCCTTACTTCTTTACCTCCCTCTTCCCCTTTCATTGCAGGAGCCATAGACACAGACAATATTTTTTTTTTTCTCGTTCTTTCTTCTCACTGCTGTGTTAAGATTTTATGTGCATATTCAGGGATGTTGAAGGTATGTTTTGCAACTAGGGGTGAAAGTTCTTGAATGTTGAGGAGATGATGGGAATCTGTAATCTCTGTTCTGTTTTGGAGGATCAGTTGTTGTGGGCTTACCTCTAGTCTGTGCTGCCATGAATTTTATCTGCTTGTCATTTTAGTGACAAAAGCAATTTAATACATTCAAATTAGGGTACTGACGTTCTTTGAAATGAAGGGACCATGCACACGCAGAGCCAGGGCATTCCCCTGTGCCAGCAGACACCTGAGCACAACACAGACACAGCTGCACCAGTGATGCCAGAGCCTGAGCCACGACAGAGTGAGCTGATCTACCGGGCATCACAACGGCACACTGGAGATGGAAGTGCTGGCTTTGAGGAGTAGATAGCCATATATCCACTCCTACAGGAATAACCAGCGATGCTTCTCAGCTAGAAGGGCTTTGCTGGGATAACTTGGGAGGGTACCGCCCCAGGCAGCCAGCAAAACCTGCAGATGATGTTTTATCCTTTATGAGCATCCTGTGGATTGTTCTGCAGGACCCCCGATCTTCTCCTCAGGCAAGAGGAGCTTTAGAGAGAGCAGAAAAGAAACATACTTTCACAGCATGGAGGAAAAGAGAAAGATGAGGAGTGTGGCACTAAACAAGGAAGAAAATCTGCTGGGGGAAAAAGAAAAGTTGGCAGTGGGGAAAGCCAAGTCCAAGTACTAGCCTGTGGGTTGCACAAGTTATCAGTTCAATTAGGATAATAGCTTCCATGGCAGTTACTGTGGAAGAAATACCATAAGACTCCAAGAGACTCAGCAGAGACTCAGCTACAGAAAAGAAAAACAAAATGATACACAGATGAAAGATCCCATCCTCTATTCTTCAACAGACCATGCTCCAGATTATGTGATTTTTTATGTCTTCCTTATTTTTCTTTCCCTTTCTAGTCGAGAGTTTTCTCTCAACTTTTTTTTTTCTCCTTTTTGTTCTGTGTGCATAAATCATTAAGGTTGGCACTGTCTTGTTGACTTCATCTGCACTAAGAAATCTTGTGCAAAGTAGTACACGATATAGTGGCAACATCTGAGCCATATTTCACATGAATGCTCATTTATCATTGTTTGTAACATTGCAAGTGCACGATTGCTGAAGACAATTACAAATTACCCTGCTGGAAGGATAGTGAGACTTATGTTGTGTTGTTGCCTCTTGTTCTAACTGGAAGTTTTTTTCACTGGTGCAAGTATGACTCCTTCCGTGAGTACTATACTGCATGGCCAGACATATGGATTCTATCCTTTCTGTCTTTATGGTGCAATACCAAAATATGCTACAATATCTGACATAACTCCAACTGAACCAGTTCCAGAACTGGGAACAGTTCAGCTGCATCAGCACAGTGGTATGCCCAGGCTAATTAAAATAGGGCAGAGGCTGCACTGATACAGCTATATTGTTCCTGAAACTAAGATATTATCTCAGCCAAGAGCTGCACTGTGTAATACAGATACACTCTTTTAAGACTGGTGAGAGACATATGGATATGTTCTTTAAGATTCAGAGACAAGCGCCCATGTAATAACTTTCACCTTACCTACCTGTTCTAAATATTGGCACAATCCTAAAAGATTTTCATCTTTCCTCCCAGGTTTTCCCCTACATTTCAACAGCTGCTGAAGAAAAACAAAAACCCAGAACCAAAAATGACTCAAGGAGGGAGTTCAGAAAAGTTCTTAGCCAGTTCTTGTAAAATTCTTGAACAAAAATTGTTCAAACTTTCCCACTAATATCAGACATTCTCCCTTGTTCATTACTGTCAAAAAATTGGCCATTTTCTCAAAGCTGACCATTTGTTCCAACATATGCACTGACTTAGCTGTTTTAGTCCTAGTCTATTAAAGATCTCTTCTCACTGTTCTTATCTCTGCTGGCCCTAATGGTTTTTGCTCCTCTTTTCAAGTTTTTACAATGACGAATTTCTTATGCATATTTTTATAATAAACTTTCTTTTTTCTTGCACTTGTTGTTTTTAAAATATCAAGGCTTCTTTCTACATACTCTGTGCTACCAATGCTACTGGAGGCTTCCAGCTATGCAGAATTTTACTCAGTTCTTTTCCCTTTCATGATCATGGCTTGCTGGCTATTTTCTGCCTTCCACCCTATGAAAAGTTGGCTTATCCTCTTCCATGTACTAGATAGAAATGATTGAGCCTCCCAGCTCCTCTCACATTGAACTGAAGCAAGTGATGCTCTCTGAATATGTTTTTTTAAGACCTCTTCAGTTTCTCTGTTAGTCTCAGATAGCTGGAGCTTTCCAGTGGATCAAGGCTCAGCAGACTCAGCAGAACCAACAGAACTGGCTGCAGGAAAGAAAATATGACAGTCCAAAAGCACTGTTACTGGCCACTGTGTTAGTGCCTGTAGAAGCCATCAGGGAAATGTAAAGCAAATTAAAATACCTGCAGAAATTCTTCAATTGGTGAATGGTTTGGTTCAACCATTAAATGAGACATCAGAGTGCCTATCCCAAAAGCTGATATTTCTAACAAATCTAATTAGGATCAATAGGTTTAGTCTCAGAGGAGAGTTATCATTAAGGACTGCCAGGAGATGGTACACAGGAAAAATCAAAAGTAAACCAAACCGTTTCCCATCCCTTCCAAATTTGTTTATCTGTACCAAAAATCCTTTCCCATTATTTGCACTCAGAAAAGAAAAAACGCAAAAATTCTGTTTTCAGATTTGCTCTTTGCAACACACTAGCAGTGAAGATTTACCAGTGTTAAGATGTACACTTTCTGAAGGACTGAGCTTGTTTCTAGAACCTGACCTAATAATGCTCCTCTTCTTTTGAAGCTTGGTCATATCCTAGAGCCAGCAAATAGAAACTTTGCACTGCCCCACACAACTCTATCTGGGCAGCTCCACAGGCATGGCACCAAGCATGAAATAGGAGATGTACTGAGCAAATTTATCAATAAAACACAGTGGGAAAAACTGGCATCTGGAAATGGATAGTATTCAGGCAAAACAAATAGGATGTGTATTCAATAAGCTAGTTATTCATCTTCACCTGCAATGCTTTCATAGATACAGATTATGCAAGTGACATCTATCAACACAACAATGTGGAGAGAAGGAAGGGAAATACATTTCTGATCCAGGTGGAGAATGTATCTTATAATCATTAGGCTATTTCAGGGGAGCAGTTATGTAATTGCCTAATCGAGGAACCCCCTCAAATATGCAGACTTTCCCTGGCAGCAGCCCAGGTCTCCTGGCCCATGTGTGTTTGCATGCTTCCAAATTTAAAAGTAGCACGGGGAATTGCATCTGCCTGTACTTTAACTTTCTTGAGAAAGGTTAGATAGTCACACCATGTGCATGAGAAGGTAGGGGCAGAAAGGTATCCTTTTCCATGTCAGTTACAATATCAGATTCTCCTAGCACATCCTGCATGTCACCTGCACCCAGGGGAGCAGGAAGAGCCAGACCAGTGCTGGAGGTCCGCTCTCACAGCTTGTCAGCTGAGATGCCATGCAGTACCTCCCCTCAGATGATTCCACCAGTACAAGTCTCCTGGGGTAAGCCCTCAGGAAGTAACATGAACCAGTATTCCCAGGGTAAAACATGCATATGTGTTCAAGAGAAGGAATTTCCTGTGGCTTGACTTGCCTCGTCTCTACCACCAGTCCAGGCAGAAAGCCATCTTTCTACCTGCATTATAGCTGAAATGGTAATTGTTGCCTTACTTCTTCCTGAATGGTCCTTTACAGAATTACTCATGTCCTCCTCATTTACTTCATTGCACATGAAATAAAATCAGGCATTTTATTTTATATTTATTTCATGAAGGCCCATAGATCTGTAAAAATTTCATTGCCCTAGTCGGAACATTTCCCTTTTGTGTCCTTTGATTATTAAATATACTTCATTAACAACAATAGCACACCAGAACATAAGAGTTTTATCTCCCATCATGCATAATAAATCTTGTGCTCATTTCCAAGTAGTTTTTCCTTCCCTTCCTTGGGTTTTTTTTGTTTTGTTTAGAAGTTTGGGTGGGGTTTTTTGGCTTTGCCTCTTAATATTTTTTTTTAAAACTTAATTTAATTTTTGGGGGGAGGGGAGGACATTTTTTGGTGACATTTTTCCAATACAGGTCTTCATTAAGAGAAAGAAAAACAAAAAAAAAAGGCTGCCTAAAACCAGCTTTGCAGCTATCTCTGACCTGCTTTGTGTAGCCACTGCCAAAAGTAACTTCTGCTGTGCAGCTCAGTAATCACCCAAGTGCTGCAGCACATTTAAATTGATCTGCAGATGACGGGTCAAAATAAGTGAACTAGACATAAACACAGAGGGTGGGTGAAAGAACAGGCAAGAGAGAGATGTCCTGAAATAGATTATACGGGTCAAGTCATGCAAGTGCTTTTATGACTGCTGATTAATTCTGTCAGCTGTTATGTTAATGTGCTGCATGGCATGAGCGGGCACCGAGCAAAAGCACAAGGAAGCTGAGACTATTTTCTAAATAAGGATGTGGCCCAGACTGCTTGAAATTGTGTGTGTCTGTGCCTGGCAGAGTGATGATGGATGATAACAGGATGAGAATGAAATCTCTATTGCTCTGCTTTGGCAGTACAGGTACATCTCTCTCCAGACTCAAGGAATGAGAGGCAGGTTGTTTTTTTTTTTTTTTTATTTGCAGCCCCAAGCCTTTAGAAATCTTGAGATCATCTGACAGTGGGTATTTTTTATAATAATAACTATGGATTCTGGTTTTGGTTGCCCTTTATTTTCCGGATTGACAGCACTTCTTTTTCCATCATCCTATTTCTATAAGGGCTAGAACTATACTTAATAAAACAGAAAGCCAAAACCTTGCTGTGTACCAAGAGCTGGGATCTTGGGAAAATTACAAACTGCACGAATTTCTGACAACATTATGCATTATGTAACTTATCTGTAAGGTCAGACCTCAGGATTGGGAAGCACAGTGAGAAGGATGTGTGCAAGCTGGGACAGGCTTCACTTGGGCAGATTCAGCATGCAGGAAAAGAGCGCCTGAAAGGCTTTGGGAGGTAGTTGCAACACAAGCCTGGCATTTCAGCCAAGGAGGCATTTAAGAGAAGGTGAGGACTGTCAAAGGCATAGGCAGAGCAGTGCATGGACTGCTGGAAGCTCCCCAATGAGAAAATCTCCCACAGACAGTGGTGTGGAAGCTCGCCAGAGTGGCCTCTTCCCCAGCAAGCTCGAAAGCAGCAGCTTTGCTCCCTGGGAGCTGCGTGCCTCCCTGGGAGCCAGGCTGGGAGTGAGGCTGGGTCCTTCTGGCACTGTGACACCTGCCCTGGGCTGTCTGTCACCCACAGACGTCCTCACACACCTCCTCCACTCCTCTCCTCTCCTGAAAAACAAGGCGTGTGCATTGCTGCCTGACAGGAGCTTTTCCACTGCTGTAAGTGGTGGGGGTTTTATCCTTAAGGAAGCACTTTTCCTCACCACAGCTCTGGCACAGCTCGAGCCAGCACAGCCCACCTGGCTTTCCTGCGATGCGGGATTCCCCTGCAGCTGTACAGAAAAATTCCCCACTTCGGATGTGTGACAGGGACTTGAAGTGCTGCCTGCAGGGCCCTGAAGGAGTTGAACCTGGTGAGAGTTATGGCATGCTGAAGGGGGGACTGCCCCTTAGGGCTAGGACAGGGTCAGGGGTGGGTTTCCCTGGGAGCTAGGAGGAGGGTGGTGCTCTCTCTGCCTCTGCTTTGAAGGACTGCGAGTGGGAGGCACACAGGAAACTCCCCACTGTGCTGGACCACTGTGCACAGCTGTCCCCCAGGAGCCCTAGAGAAAGTCCTGAAAGGTACCAGCAGGGGAAAGCCACAGGACGTGGCTTTCCCGTGGGCTCCTGAGCTAGGGAACCCCCTTGTCATGCCAGCATCGCCCATCTCCTGTCTCCATGGGTTCTCCCCTCCTGATGCAGCCTCCAGGTTGCTCACTGCTACAGCAAGGCCACAGTCCCAGCAGCCCACAGCTGGGGACACTTGTGTGGCAATAGCCCAGCTGGGAGACTGTCCTGAGGAGTGAGGAGTGGCTGGGGTAAGAACAGGCTAAAAGTGGTTTCAGATTGTGCCTTGAAGAAGAGTTTGCATTCCTCCAAGCTTGTTTGCTTCTTCCAAATACACCAACTAGTCTAATAAAATGATTTGTCTCCCCTGGAAGCCTTGCTTTCCTCATTGCCACAGTGATAACCATCTGCTACTGAGAGACACTTTTGCAATGAGTATGGTGGCATTATTTGGGTGTCTGTTACTAAGAGCACCTTGTTGCCACAGGAGACTTCTCTCTTGCTTTTAGTAGTAGCTTGCATGGGCTCATGGGTTTGTGAGGGAAACTCAACACTGACTAATGCCTTTGCTACCTTTTCAGTTGCCATTTGCTTTTTTTGCTTCAGTTACCAGGTTGCATTTCAGCCCCAAGAAAATATTTTTGGTCAAGTGGTGCAGCCAGTGTGAACATCAGGTCATTGGAATCTATTTTCATCAACACTGGTCCTGTTTAACAGGCAATCCTTTTTTCATTTCCCTGTGGCTATTAGGAATGTATTTTTTGTCTGCTTAAGTATGGATATGGTTGTAGATCAAAGAAGAATAATGTTATTTTATACGGATAAATGTATATATTTTTATAAATTATTTTAATAAAAATATATTAAAACTATTTTTAGATACAAATTTCCATGCAGGGAAAAAAAGAAAGAATGAGTACACAGCTGGAAATGCAGATGTTTCAAAAAGCTCCCTTCTTTCTGAATTTTTCTGAGATATCATACATTGCTGCTTAGTGTGCAAGTAAAAGCATGTCTTAGATGTGAGTAGTTTTGGTGCCTGACACTTGGTAGGTAAGTTTATTCTTTGTAAATTTGTGAAAGGATATTCTGATAGTTTTATTTTCTCTTTTTCCTTCTCAGAAAGGGGGCTGGAGAGACTGGATTTGAGTGGCAGGAAATGAAAAGCAGGCTTGAGGGAGAAGGCTGGAGATTGAGCAGCTGAGAATATGACCAGAAGGCTGAATGCTGACAAAAATGGGAAGTAACCCCATGCTCTGGCAGATGTTTGAAGAATTAATTTAGCAGCTTTCAGTGCAACTAGAAGTGGTGTTAGTTTTTCTAAGCTGTTCACCAGGCTGGAGCCATTCAATAGGCTGTGGGGGAAGGCAACTTCAAGTTGCTGGAGCAGGAGCATGTAGCACTGATGGGACACAGCCCAGAAGAAGAGGAGTGAAGAATTACAGGGTGAGGGATTGCACTGCGTAATGGAGATGCTGGGTGTTGTCAGGAGACTGAGTCGATGAATTACTCAGAGGGTGGTCTTGTCCTCCACCTCATCTCCTCTGTGTCTGTGATGTTCCTCCAAATTCAGCTTCACAAACCTTCAGCCTTTTCATGTCCAGTGAAGGGTCCGTGAGTAGGCTGAGGATGGAGTACATCCCCTCAGAAGCTGGTGGAAAGATAAACTATACCAGTTCCCCCATGCTATCCTGTCCTTCAGTGCTCTCATCCTTCCAGAAGAGGGGTAGCCATGAAACTTGCTGTGAATACCAAGGATCTTGGCACTGCCAAACCCTACATCAGCAGCAAGTGATCTTTCTGTCTACTTGACTTCTCTTGGTTTTGGCAGAAGACAGTCAGAAATACCTGCAAGTAAAAGGAAGGTGAAAGACATTCTGCTTCTGACAACAAAACCTATGTCACTGCCGATCATTTTTGCAACTAAAAATAGGCTCTGAACATGTGATAGCATGAAAACTCTTTTCAGTAGATACATTTCAAATGCTCTTTCTGGGTATTTGACTCCTTTCTTCTGGAAGACTACTTCTGTTTTTCTTATGCCCCCTTTGTAGCCCCATTTTTAAGGGAATGAGGCTTAGCTAACCTCAGATCTCACATGTTTAGGAGAAAAGCCTTAAAATCTAATCTGTCAAAAGAATACATACCCTAACTCTTAGAATTCATTTCAGAATATGGACTTCTCGGCCTGACAGTGAAAGAGTAACAGAAGCAGAAGGGAAAATTCATGTTTTAAAATGACAACCTGTATATTTTATTCCTAATGCAAAAAGACAAATTGCTACATGAGTGAGCATGCACCAGAATGTGATTAAATCTAAATCCAGAGCACTCACCTTCTTCACAGCAGGGACTTGCACAGAGTTCTACTCTGAGTGTTTCTGTCTGTTTGTGGAAAAAATAGTTGGTATCTTGTCAGAAAGCCAGGCCAGCCAATACATGCAAAACCTTTTACCCAAGTATCTATTTGTTTCAGTCCTCTGCAATATAAAATTTGAATTTGTAATGAAACAGCCCCAAAAGCATCCAGAAAATATTTGGGGCCACACTCAGCTCTGTCACTCAGCTTCAGAATCATCAAGCATAGTGTCACAGAGCAGTTTTATTAGCGTGCAAATGTGTACAAGGGCTCAGACACTCGATCTTCTCAAGGAAAGGCTCTTTGAAGTTGATCAAAATGAGATTTTTTTATCTCATGCAAAAGGAAATAAGACTTTGGAATCACTAATGAAAATTGTGAAAGAGAATTGGAAAAGAGAATCTGCAAAATGCAATGAATTAATGCAAGGGTTCATTTTTGGTGCATAGTCATGTAACAAAGTACAATTTGGCTCACTAGCTGTCAAAAAATGCTTCAAATTTCTGCTGTAAGCAAAAAAATACTAATACAGATAAACGAAGTAAATAGAGCTGTTAAAAATTAACACTAATGTAAACAAAAGCAGAATCAGGCACAAAAAAAGAGACATAGTAATTTGCCTCTACAGACAAAGATGTAAAAGAACGGCATCATTAACAAAAAAGCTTTTAGAACACTTCCACTATTCATCAGTAATGGCTATTTGGTGATGTAAAGCTTCTATAGTATATATGGAAGGAAGCTGAATCTAGATAACTAAAAATCTGGGGAAAAAGTCTACTGAGGCCAATGGATACATATCACAGAGGCTCTATTTGTGGCAATGGCCATTAGCAGGATGACCCTTTAAACCTCAGACTAAGATTATTTCAGTGAAAAATCACAGTTTGGTTTGCAAAGCACTTCAGCACCAGATGATTCACAGCCAAAATTTCTTTGACATCTACAGTAGCTTAACTGAGTAAAAACTGAAGTCTAAATCAAAGACAGAAAGTCCAGTAAGCAGATCCCATTTCTCATTCTGTGTGATGACGCTTGTCTTGCTTGATTCCTTACCCGTAAATTGGTGAAGCTCCGTGTGAATGGGAGTTTTCAGGGAAAATCCCAGGTGCTGCAAGAATAACTAGGTCACATATTTCCCCCTGAGTCAGCCCTCAATCTTATCTCCAGAAAGTCTGGAGGCATTGCCTGGAGGTCTTTCATTCAGTGGCGGCCCAAAGCCTGACCACCTCTGAGCAGAGGGACCAGGATCTGGGTCACCAGCGATGCTGGTGGGCACCTTTTCTATGTCAGTGTCCCCAGTGCCAGCGAGGGGTGAGACTCTGGCCTCCTGCCAGGTTTAGACATTTCCCTGCCTGAGCAGTGGTGGCAAGGCTGGTACCCCGGTGGAAACTCTGATTCACCCACTGTGGTTTTGCCTGTGGAAAGTTTCAGATCAAGCTGTAAGTTACAGTTCAGTGATCATTGTATTTGTATTTAGTGCCTTCAGCTGCCCTTTCAAGAGTAAGACTGTGCCTTCTTCACCTACCACAGGTTACAGCTGAACTGCGTTTTAAACAAACAATTGCCAGGCAAGAATTTCCTTCTATTATTTTGCTGCATCCTTCAAGTTTCCTTAGTATTAGCAGAAGCAAAGGTTTTGGCCAAAGTTGAAAGAAATAATGTGAGAGTCTGTCATCAGTGAGTTTTGGTATCTTGAAATAGTTTCTTTCCTTTTACATCTATGCTCACATATGTTTTGGAAATAGAACTTGAGAAATCATCTAGGCCTACAGATTGCTCCAAATCAAGAATCTAAATATTTCACATTTGTGATTGCAATTCTGATTTTTTACAGTTATAATGCTTTGGAGAATATATCTTTACCAAGATTTAAAAAGTAGCATAAGATGTGTTGGGGGAAAATAGAACTAGCAGAAAAGGATGTGCTTTCTCCATGTCTGGCATAAATAGAAGGGCTGGCAAGCAGTTTCTGGGCTACTTGGTTTTGACAAAAATCAAAGGGATAAGTAAGAAATATGGACTGGGCCATATTTCAGATGTTAAGACCTAAGGTAGAGTAAATAGACAATGCTTGAATCCATGTTTTTACTTAACACCTTCACATTTGAAAAATGGTGTGTGTTTATATATATGTATGTATATATGATTTATTTTTGATGGAACAAATTTCTTCCTCTCATTTTCACCCGTTATTTGTTTAGCCTCCCTCTATTACGTAAGATGTAAGAAGGGCATGGTTTGTAGGGAAGGAAAGGTAAACAAAAGATGTTTAGAAGATGTTCAGTGCACACAAGGCCAGAATTTATTTGTTTCTTCCTGTAGCAGCAGCAAGACTAATAAAATGTATTTCTTCCGCTTACAGACCTTGTCTCAACTGCTGCATAATTGCTACTCTCTCAATAGCACGTTCTGTGCTCTGTTAACATCATGGACTTTTGATGCTGTAATCATTAAAAATAAGAGATAAGCCATCAAAAAAGTAGGGAAAATACATGTATTCTTCAGATCACACACAGTTTTTCTCAGGCTGGTCTTGGCATATATATATGTGTTTTTGAAGTACTTAATGCCAGACAGAATCTGGATAAATCTGATTTTTGTCAAGGTGCCATGGAACAATCAGTAAGGCAAGATGCTGAAACCAATACCACCCAGAAAGAGGCAGTTTCTCATCTCACAGATACCTACTGAGGCAGGTCAAGTTCTCTCCTGCACATCTCTGCACTGGCACACAAGTCACACAGCATTGTCTGAGATGGTGGAGTTTGGTGGTCTGATGCCTAAAAGTAAATAGGGCTCTGATCTACCCATTTATGTTTCATTATTAGCCTGGATCAGGCGTCATGTAATCTTTGGCTGTAGGGGCCATCCCACCTCGTTCAGTGTCTTAGCTCATGCTTGGGTGTTGAATGTGACACAGTTACAGTGCTGCTAGGTTGGTAAACCAGATGGAAAACCAGCTGAATGGTGTGGGGGGTGATTGTGAACCAAAGCTAGGATAACTGTGGAAGGTGATGGCTGCTGATGCCCACCTTCCCTCTTGCTGAGGACTCGAAAGAAAAGGCTGAACAAGACCTTTGGAGGACAGTGTCTGCTGCTATCCTTCTCTCCTCGCAGAGAGGAAATCCACTTGATGTTTGCCATAACTGCAGCTACAAATCTGCTTCACAAATGTGTTGTCACTAGACAGGGCTTTTTAAAAAAGTAGCAGTAATCAATTTGCTGTGTTTAAGCTTGACAGACTTCTGTGGTCAATATGTTCTTATGGGAGCTGATGTTTCCGGGATGTTGTTACTGAAACGCTGCAGCTGTGCTTTTGACTCTTAGAGGACTGGAATTACTTTACTTTCCTGTTCCTTACCCAGCAGATTTCACGTGGGATGTCGTAAACAAGGTGCTGGAGAGCCCTCTGGCTTAAAGGTGCAGTAGAGCTCTTAATTTTGGTGCTAAAGTGCTGCATGGCGTCAAGATAATGCCTAATAACCCCTTGGGGAATAATATTTTAGCTGCCCAAAGTTTCTCAGATAATAAAGAGCAATTCAAGAAAGTGAAGATTTCCATTCAACATCTGCCTTTTAGCAAGTTTGGAAGGTTTCTATGCACCAATATATTAATGCATCCTGCAAATACCACAGGTTGGGGGTTCAAACCAGAAGCAACTGCACCATAAATGAACTGGTCATTAGTTACTTTGTCTTATCAGTTTCGTTTTCTTTTTCCTAGAAGCTGTAGTCATTCAGTTGTCCAACAGACCTTGGATCTCACTGAATTTTCAGCTCACTGAACCAAAAGTACAGGCATTTCTTTGTGTAAAAATGAATGTGATACATTCTGACCATTCTTGGTATCTGGAACAGAACCTTGGAAGAGCAGGCTCCATTTGAAACACATTTCTCTAAGAGAATGCGCTTGGGCTTGTGTTTGATATGCTTCAAGTCATTACAGATCTACTGAAATGGAATGATTCCTCACCAAACCATGAGACACTCTTATCATTTAATTGCATCTTGAACTCTTCCTTAGAAACCTGGGGCAGGAATTGAAAAATTAACGGAAAAGTCCTAGAAAGGCTTACAATTTAAAACAAAGCCAGGCACCCTCTTGTACCAGGTCCTTGTAATGCTCCTTCCCCTTAAGCAACACCAGTGTTCTAGAATTATTTCTCCCATTTTCAAGTTAGCAAAAAAACGACCTTGTTAGGAGGCCTATTCATTTAGGGCTTGTCAACAAATCATATATTTTAAAAGTGAGCTTGAATTCAATTAAAGAGTGAATTCTGAAATTAATTAATTAAATTGAATTAAACTGTCCTGTGAATACTGTTAAACACACCTCTGTTGCTGCCAGTACTTAATCTTCTTGGAAAAGAAAAAGCATCTATGTGAGATTTTAATTTAATTTAACCAATCCAGTTTAAAGAAAAATAAGAATCAACTTTCCTAGGTGCCTTCATTTGTACATTTTTCCTTCCTTGTTGTTTACTCTCTTCACTTGAAGCATACTCCCCTGTTGTGGGACAGTTCTTATGCTATTCAGATCCAGCCCCTTCCAACATGGAGAAAGCCCGTATAAACATTGCAAAATGTGAACATTGCTGGAATTTTTTTTTGCATGTGCGAAGCTTAACATTGAAAGCCATTCTATCTGCCTGTTGTAGAGTTCAGCATGGGGAAGAGTGACAAATTCCCTGAGAAGCCCGTGAAAAATGGAGATTAAGCTCTCAAGGCCACTTCAGCCTTACCAAAATGAGTTTCAATAATCTGTGAGACATCACGGAAGAATGAAAGGGAGTTTCAAAATAGCCTTACTTTAAATAAAAACATATTTTGGCAATGCTACATGAAATGAAAACTGACATGCTTGACCATCATATTGATATGTTCATCACACCCTGAACAGACTGCAAATATCCATGCAGACTCAGTGCCAAAAGCTGGAGCAGACAACCAGATGTGGAGCAGACTGTGGCTGAGTCTGCTCACCCTGCAGGGATGGGGAGAAGCTGTTTTGTTGGGGCTACAATACATCAGTTCCTCTCTGGACAGAGACAGCAACAGAGACAGCAGCATCCCTTCTCCTTGTAGGATGTTTTGGGAGAGAGCTTTTCTTCTGTTGGCTGATGGAAAGCCCACTAGGGAGAGTGTTGTAGCAAAAGTGCAAGGAATTCTAGGATGGGGAGTGGCGCTACAAAATATCAATTCTCTGCAATTATTCAATGTCATACAAACATGTGAAGCTGTGTTTGTGTTTACTGGATGCAAGTGTTCCAGCACATTCCTTGATCAGATGTCTGTACCTCAGGGAACTGGGCTGCTAATGAGATTTTGCATTACACCAATTTAAAATAGACTTCTATTAGAGCCACTTCTGACTTGTTTTAATTAATGACTATTTGTGCCAATAAATTTGCTTGCTAAGATAATGCCAGGAAGCCACACTTAATCCAGTCCTGAGCAGCTTTAAAATCTGATATATATATGTATATATATATGTATGTATGCATGTATATATCTATATATATTTATACAATGTCTGCGTGCAGATGCCAAGACACAGCTCCAGACTAGCACAGGATAATAGACATGATTATTGAAAACACACTGCAAGTAAACATGCTTAAAAACCTCAGAGAAGGTTTTTTTTAAATCTGTATTACAAAGGCCCCATTCTGCACATTGTTTTCGGAATGGAGTGGATGTTGGGAAATCAGTGCACCCATGCAGATCACCAGGACCATGACCCACAACGAATGTGCCATTAGTCATTGGCCGCATTTGTTTGGCTCTGAGTAATGATGAAATGATACAAGAAATATTTCAATCACCCAGTTACAGTAAAATAGAGGCTAATGTCAAAACAAAGGGATTGACAAGAATTTATTGATACAGCCAGCTTAATTTTTGGGCAGCTAATGGTGTGTAAGGACGTCATTTAGCTCTGCAAACAATGTACAGCCCAAACAGAAGCTCTGGGGAAACTGCACCCTCATCCAAGGAGCCAGACTCCTCTGCCTACCCCCTTCCTTAAAGCCCACAATTCTGTCAAGACAGTTTATACAAGACTTGAACAGTGGAAGGTCACCGACTTTCTTTGTAAATCACCTGAGAGGAAATAGGATGGGTTTGGAAAGTAAAGGGAATGCAAACAAGTCAGGGAGAAAGAAACAAAAGAACTCAGAATGATGACTCTTAGAGAAAAAGGAACATTCTGAGTAACAAAAATTTTGTGATTGTCAAGAGACATGTAAATAGTGCTCTGTAAATATTAGTAAACACTGAAATAAGGCTTCAGCCCTGAAACACACAGTGCACATATGAACATATTGTGTTTAATGAATCAGAAATACCTATCTTAACATACACTTAAGGAGGGGGAAGTTTGACCCAAACAGCAAAAACTAAGTTGAAAAATTACAAACTGAATCATGAACTGAAGACTCACTCCTGAGCCACTGAAGAGTGGCATAGGGGACTGTGACACATGGGTTTATAGCTAGGGAAATGAGTGACATTCCTGTTTCGCTTCAGAAAGCTGTACCACTCCCACCAGCTCCCTGCTGAATGAGGTATGTGCTCCCCTTCATCTCACTGTCCCACCCTTCTCGTCTGCTTACACTGAAAACTCTTTCAAGCGTGTATTTTGCCACATAGTTTATTTTAACCTCTTCCTTAACTTCATTTAGCTGCTGCTTGGAATCATTTGGTTTTGATTATTCTGAAAATTGCATGAGAACAGAAAATATCCCAATAGAAACAGGAGGAGAGAGCTTTTTGGGCCAGAGCTGCTGTTGTGCTTTGACCTTTTTCCAAGCACAGAACTGCTTTACTTTGTCTCAGACCAAAAGCCACCTTGCCCTCATTAACGCATGCTCCCAATGTAAAATGGGATTTATTTGCCCCACAAATAAAGGCAGCAAGCTGAATCAGGAGTCACCACAGGAACAGTGATGCTAAAACATTTAATTGTAAACATAGCGTTGTTCTGCGATGGGTCTCCACACTGACAGCCCAGGTTGGAGCTGACCTGGAGCACAGGGAGCTCCCACACATCCTGTCTCCCTTCCCACCATGGGTGACACATCCCTGCTCATCTGGGACCAAAGAGCGAGTGTTGTCTCCTTGGAGGAGGTGGGTTTTACAGCTCAGCCACTCCCAGAGCCACCTTGTCACCCCCAGGAAATGCTGTCATGGGTAAATGAACCCCACCAGAAGCTGAAGTCTGATTCTTGGTAATTCATGGATGAATACGAGGTTGCCCCAGCCCTGCAGACAGCACGGGGCTAAGGTCCAGACACGGGGAGCAAAAATTACTCTCAGAAAATTGCAGGCTTTCTTCTTGCCATGAAATCACAGGCTCAGCCCAGCTATGCAGGAATCCGACATAATGGAGGTATTTTCTTGCACTGGATCATAAAGGAACAGCTGAGGGTGCAGATTTAACAGTGAAAAGAAGTGACATCCTGCTGTACTGTGGTGCCCCTACTGCACTGTGCTCTCTGCCAAATGGCTCTTGGACACGATCACTGCTTGAAGGGTTATGGAAAAACATGTTAATGAGGAAATGCTACTCACTCATATTATTCTGCACATGGAGGTGAGGGTTGATTTTTAAAGTTAAAATGGGTTGCTCACCTCATGACTCATAAAGGGAGTTGGATGACAGATAATACACTTCTCCTCTCTGCACCCAAATTGTCTTATTTACATCTTTTGTGTTTTAAAAAATGTGACCCTGGGCTCTTCCGTGCTACTTGGACTCACTTTGCAAAAGACAAAAATAGACACAAGAGCTATTTCTGCCTTTCACAAAGCAATTCTAGTATTTCTTAGCTTGAATCCTGAGACACACATTCCCTTCTCTCCCTCCATACTCCCTCTCTCTGCAAAGGATCCACACCATTAACTCTGTGGTTTGAAACTGCTTTTTTCTTCCTCTCAGATTATTCTTATCCATTGTACAAAAAATCCCTTTAACTGCTCCCCAGTCTTTCAGGCTCATCTCAGAGGGAATATTTGCATAAATATCACTGTGGTGGTGCAGGAATCCTTTCAAAGGAATTGGATTGCAGAAGCCAGGTGCTTAGTTTCAAAATTTAAAAAATATTTTGCATTTCCATGCAAATATGGCAATTATATCATTCACAAAGCAGCTTTTTCAATATAAGAAATAGTTAAGAAAATCTGCCTTTAGAATTCTTTTTCCACCCTTTGTATTACAGCATGCTGTATCAAAATTGATTAAAAACGAAAATACAGAGGCATGTACCTTTGTATATGTATGTTTGCATGGTCTGCTCTGATATTCTTTCAAGTAAATATAATACCATCTTCCAAAAAATTGCAGCTAAGATGCAAAATGTCGATTGATCATAAAATGTTTATTAAATATTATGACAACTGTATCAGGAAAAATAATGAAAATAAAGTCAACCCAGACCTATAAATTTCTAAGAAATACATATTTCTATATTGCAAAATGAAAAATGTACTCTCCTCTTCTTCACTTTTATATCCTACTTTATCCTACTATATCCTCTCGTTTCTCCATAAATTGTAAGTGATAAAAAATACTGTCTGCATTGCCCGTAATACATTATATTACCATATACTTTCCAATGGGGAATGTTCTAACACCTTCTTGGGTCATCTTTTTCTGAGTACAGCATAATAAAGACAATGAGATTGCAGATTAAAGTCAGGCTTGAAAGTAGAGGAGATCAGAAACCCCCTTCTTTTTTCCTACTAGGACCTCTCTGGGGACACCTTCTTCAAAAAACTCCAGAAAAAAGAAAATTAAGTTCTTTATAGCACTTTTCAAACAGAAACTCCTGTTATGGCATGACAATATTCAAACTTATGTCCATTTAAAAAATGTAAAACTGAAATAAAACATCTGTTTTGACTTAATGCCACTGAATTTTGGCATTTAGAAATTTAAAGATTTTGACTTTTGAATTCACATGTTTTTTAGAAAAACAGGCCCCTCCTCTTTCTCCCCCCACCTTGGAACCTCAAATCTGGAAAATATTTCAAGCAGCATGTAAATATTCTCTTTTTCCCTTGCTTCCCTCTCAACCCCACTTTCCTGCTGTTTTCTAACAATTTCCAGTTGTAGGGAAGATGTGCTGGTTAAACAGAATGGAAAAAAAGTCATTATATACAATAAAGCCCAAAGAACATACAGGTGCTTGCACTTGTGTGTCTGTGAGAAAGATCTTTTCTAATCTTCACATGTCCTCTAGAGATACAGACTTTGAAATAAAATGCCTCAAGCCACATATTCATCGCCCCTGTGTGTCTTGGTCCAAATGCATCACTGGGCTGATTCTCTTTATAGTTAGAGCTTCGCTGAGGAAGCATTTCTGCTGTCTGAGGAGAACCTGTGGTGTGGGAACTACATCTGTGAAATAGGAACCATCCACTTTAAATAGGAACAACAATATTTCCCTTCCTTTCTACAGTGCTTTGAGATTCATGAAGGAAACAAAGCTATGGAGTAAGATTGCATGGCATGTTTGTTTTGCAATTGTTGACACCCAGAGTGCAGAGGGTTTTAGCACTCACAATAAGGTGCAAAGAAAGAATGAGTGAAAAAACATGGCTTTTTTCTAAGTAAGGTTCTTTCTGAAGAATTGCCATCACTGCTCTTCATATGTGCCTTGTTAACCCGTTGCCTTTCATCTGAGAATGAGATGATTCCATTTGAAACAGTGTTGGTTTGGGATGACCCAAAGTCCCCCGGAACAAGCAATGGTCACCTGGAAAGTAACTGAGGCTTGAAATATTTCACTTTCTCTCTCCTGGCTCGAGCGTGTTCACCTGAGTATTTTTTGCTTTCCTTAAAGGAAAACACTCCTGGTTGTTGTGTATGGGCAGGTACAAAGATGTCAGCAGCCTCTGGATCTTTCTAACACTACTGAATTACACAGGCAGAGTGCATGGGGGATGGTAGGAGCCAGAGCTGCTCTTCATGCCGTTTCTACTTTTGAAATGGTCTAACAGGACTTCTAAAATAAAAGTCTGGTCAAAATGCATGATCAGAGTACAGCAAAAAGGTAAATTTTCCATGATCATCTCATTCCATAAATGACTAAATACAGATTTAAGAGTAATTGCTTGTAATTTTTCATTGTCCTCTGGTTGTCTTCTTACTCTCCTAGACCAAGACTCCTCTTGCCAGTTGCCTGTGCCGATATCAGAGCTCAGAAGGCGTTCTTTGTGCTGCATCTGGAAAGACACTCACCCCGTCATCCCTAGAGAAGCCTGTTTGGGGTAACACTATAACTGGTAGGATTGGTAGGTCCGTGGGGGGTCACTATGCCATCTGCAGTACTTGAAGAAAATTCCTGCTCTGTGTCTTTTGGCCAAGGAAACTGACAGTGTCTTCTTCTAGGAGAGAGATCACTCTTGTTAGCAGCAGAACAGTATTTGTAAATATGTTGCACTGAATACTTCCTACAGCACAAAGAGCTGGAAGGGTTAGTTTCTTACTTAGCCTCCTGGTCAATACCATGGGGGTCTTTGTACCCTGTATAACTCATTTCAGAACAGTGGGATGCCATGTGCCCCCCTTTGGAGGAGCATTTTAGCAGTAATACTCCTGGGCTCTTTGTTAGTCTTGAACAATTTGTGGGTATATTTATAGCATATTTTACTTCAAATGCAAAATTTTTCCTCTGTGTTGCATAATCTGTTAGTACTGAACTTTTCTTGACTAAGCTGGCAGGAGCAGGGGAGGACGAGCAGAGATAGCACAGACAGTAGCTTTCCTTCCTCAAGTGGGATTGTTCTTTTTCTTTTGTTACAGCTGAGATAATCCGGACTTCTGTTCCAGCCTGTGCTAGCAACCAACAGGCATAGACAGACAATATGGTACCTAAAGGCTGGTGGACTGCAAAGGGGAATTAATCACATTTTGTTTCTTTTTCATGGATCCACAAGGCTTACAGAGAGGAACATATGTGGCATGGCTTGCTGTGATAGCCTAAGCTCCTTCCCAGTAGGTTCTATGTGTTGGCGCTACTATTATGTGGACTTCATGGTTAGTTTCAGCTGGAGTGGTGTTTGGAAGTTAATTGGTTTTTATTCAATTTTATTGTGCCATGACAACCATTCATAAGCTGTCTAAGATGGATTGGTGTATTCATGGATATTCTGTTCCAGGGAAGTTTGTGAGTTACAGTTCAATTCAGTGAGTCAAGCTTCAATCCACTATTGTATGAGTTTTCATAACAGTATGGACTGAAAAAGCCCCACGAGGAAAACAGCCACCTAATCTAATGGTAGCTGAATACATAATACTGCGCAAGTGGCCAGTTCTCTCTGCAAATTAGTGGCAGGCAGTAGTGATTTCCACTGGCTGTAACTTCCCACTGAAAGTTAAAATGCTGCCTGTCAAAAGTGTCAATCTGTGTTGCCATTTAATATTCTGAAATGTAATTATTTTCCCAAAAAAGGCAGTTCAATTCTAACCATCTTTCAACCCCTGTCCACTGGAGTCAATGGCATTCCAGAGAGAGAGACTCAGATCAGGATTTTGCCCACAATCATGATCTACCTTAAAATGTCAGTTGCTGCTGCTGGTGTCGGTAAAGGCTGCCACTGAACTACCTCTATATCTAATATGACTTGCCACAGTAGACAAGGACAAATTATTCAGGAAAGAGTGGCTGAAACATGCTCCTGGGGTTTTTATGGTTGCATGGTGTAATCCAGCCCTCGGCAAATCTGTTGCCCTACCAGTATTTTTCCAGTTGGCAATTATTCTATAGATTTGTTCCAGGTCTGAACAGAGGTGAACTAAGACTGGAAATAGTATATTGCATATATATATCTAAATTTGAAAAGCTAATTCTGCTGGATTAATAGCCTGATGTAGAAAAAGGTGCAATGTTTTTCTGCAAAATTCTAGGTGATGGTGAATGCAATAGAACTGCTCTGTAGAAATTAAATTTTTTAAGGCCCATTATAATTGACAGAAATCGGAAAAAAAAATTCTTTCTAATTTTAGATTGTAAAATATGGAATTACATATTTAACACCTCCAAAACCATGCTGCAGACAGATACATTTGTGGAAATGCAGACAGGTGCATGGTATAGGGGCCATGGCATATCTCTTCAATTAACCAACAATTGTGCATGCCAATCTTCACAGTGTTTGAGTGCCTGCTTTGCAAGAGCCAGACGCAGGTATCGAGGATGTGGAGAGCCTGTACTTTCTATTCATAAGGCTTTTTAAGGTTGAGTGCTTGGAAATCTTGTAAAGCCAAGCCTTGGAATGTCAGGTATGCCTTTCTGTGCCTCTGAAGAGTTTGAATATACTTGGTCCCAAGCTGTGCAAGCAGCTGGGTTTTTCTTAGATTCCCTCATTACAAATCAAACTTTGTTTGTATATTAATTAAAATTTGTGAACTGACTAATCAAATATTCATGCTATTATTTGAAAAATAAAAATAAAACCTCGTGGTGTAATTCTAGATACTTTTAAACAGTTTGTAAGGCTTGTAGCAAGCAGCTGCTGAATCACTGTCGCAATGAAAAGACTAAAAATTGAACAGTCGTTAAAATATAGTCAAGGTAATCAATTTGTTTAAATAAACTACTGAGCACCTTTCTTTCAATATACCAACTTTTAAGACATGGAGCACCAAACTAGCAAACATGCATAAGTTTGCTTTATTCTCGTTATTCTCTGTGTGTCCATGCCAAAATAGGACTGCTCGTTGTGGAAAAGTTAGGCAGTCCTACAGGGGCTTGTAGCAGTCTGTAAGATCATTGTCTTAAATCTGCGGTGTTTTGTTTCATTTCAGTGACACCTAAGTGGATAAAAGTGTAAGAACTTAGTTTGCCTGACTGGTAAGCAAGAACCCAGATATTTCACAGTGCTTTGTTACTAATAGTTACTATAAGTTTTGGGGGAGGTAGATGGTCTAAGAAGCATGACAATTTGCATCTGGTGGTGGGACCTTGGGATGGAAACAGCAGTAACCACAACTGTGCTAGAAATGTGTTTCGAAATATTCAGGTGTTTATTAACTTTTCATAAATTCCTGATACTGGGGTATATCTGTTGTATTAACAGGATATTGATCCTGAATCTGTGATCACTGGTTAACTATGGGCCATTAGTAACTCTAACAACCATTTCAATACTGATTTGGTTTAAAATGCATGAGCTGACTCATTGTTCCAGGTGATGTGATGCACTTGTTCTTGATCAACAAATGGCATGGTATGGTTTGCACTCGATTGAAAAAACCAAGATTTTTGATCGTCTACACGGTGTAGTACTTCTCATATAAATTTGAAATTAATTGTATCCAGTAATTCTTAAATTTATGATCAAAACCTAATCACTCCCACATAGAAGAAAAAAGTAGAAGATACCAAAATGAGCTTTCTCCATGTATGGCTCCCTTTTCTACTTCTCGCCAGTGAAAAGTGCTCAGCAGTGAACAGTGCAGCAGACAACCAAAAGGAGGAACAAAACAACCATGATAGGCTTTCTCAGGAATTAAAACAAAAATTCTCACAGATTATTGTTCAGATTTCACAAGTGAACACTGACTTAAAATATCTGTGCATTTATTCTTTCAACCCCCTGTGAACTCATTACTGGTGCTTTCATGAATACATAGCATACCAGAGAATAAAATCTCTTTTGAGAGCAATATGTGGAGTTTCATGAATGTTAGTGATTAAGATCTTTGCTGTTCCTGTGTTAATCTAAAAAATTTTACATCAGCAATACCTGAATAGAAGCAAAACAGGAAATTAATAAAACCCCATGAAAATCTTTTCAGGGTATGTTACTTAAGCTGTGAATCAGATGAGGAACTTGTCTAAACAGATTAATTTCAACGGTACATAGCTTGTATAAAGTCATAATGATGTACACATACCTTGCCACAGCCAAAGTACTTCTGTTCTTTGAAAAGCTCTATTAGAGGTAAAAATCTGTAGAGACAAGTTGGTGAGCAGCCCCTTAGCCCCCGGGATACTGCAAACACCACTGAGTGCTGTTACCAAACTTTGGGTGCCACATGTGGCCCCACTGTCCAGAGAAAGGCGTAGCCTCTCCTCAAAATATCCCATCCGAAATGAGAGAGTGCTTGCTTGCTGCTTTTTTTTTTTTTTTTTTTTTTGATGGAGATTTGGATGATTCAAACTCCAGACATTTGAAGAAAATAAAAATGTTTGAATGCCTTATGAATGAGTCACAATGCAATTTTAGATCCGTCTTTTGGCATGACAAAGTATCCACTGTAGAGAAAGGATTTCCTGATCTCAAAAATGCTACTGAATCATTGGCTTATAAGAGCAAACTTTTTTTTTGCAAAATCTCTGCCATTAAAAAATATCTTTTTAAGCTTTCCATTCGATGCACAGCTTGGGGGTTTTTTTGTCAAGCACTCTCAGGAGTATTTACTCTGCATTTTCACTGTTGTAAGTTCCCACTGTCAGACTTCTTGGAAAAGAGAAAGAAGGAGCAACTAACTTTTCACAGGGGGCAGGCAGAAAGATTTGGAATTTTCTACCTGGGGACCATTACTCTAACTTTCTTGAGTTTCTGACTTAAACCAGCCTGTATTTCTTTTCCACTAAGTCTTATTTCTATGATGATCTTGCCTAGCTTTAAAAAAAAAAGAAGGAAAAAAATGTAGAATGCTGACCTATTAACAAATGAAATGAAAATGTAGTAAAAGAAAACAAAAGTAATAAAAGAAAACAATAATAAACAAGTAAACAGAACAAAATTCTATTAACTCTTGTCCATATATTTTAGAATAAATGGAAAAATATCAGAGATCTTGATTTCCCTTCTAAAATTGTCCAGAGGTTGCAGAGTGTGTCATACATCAATTTTGCACTCTATTTTTACACTTAAAACCTACATGTATGTAATGCATGCATGCATTTTAATTTGAACATTCAGAAGTTTGGTATAGTCAAAACATTAGCACTGGATAGTTTTAAAAATGTCACCCTTTTTGCCTGTTGTTCATTCTCAAGCTAGGATATGGGAAGAACAATAAAGTAATTCTACAACTCTGGGAAACACTGTCAATATTTTTTGCTTAGCACCAGGCTGGCCAGTCCTCTCCTGAGATAGGTTTTCTGTTTTTAATGATACATTTATGCTACTTAATTGCATTTTTTGCATTTTGCCTTTATACATTTAATATCAAATAATGACTTGACTCACTGGTGACATAGGAAATCAGTCTTGTGGAGTCAAGACTTGGACTTCGGGGAAATCTGAGTTGCAAGTGCATCCACAGTTGTCAACAGAAATTTGCTACCTCATTTCAAGAGCTGAGATGGCTGAACATTGCTTCTTGAGTAAGAAAATACTAAGCAGTATGTGAACCTTAACAGGTCATCACAGAGTTCTGCTTGCTACCTATGTACGTGCTGTATCTAAGTGTTTCCTAGTTTGGACTAATTTCCAGATTCTAGACTATGGGAAAAATAGTTTTGAGCAATCCATGGATCATTGCATATTTTTGGTTCAGTGACTACCTTCATACATTACCTTTTCAAATATATATGAGACAGCAATCAAGTCAATATTTGTTTATTTTTAGCTCACACTTTCAGCTGTAAAAGTCACTCAGACTTTTAGTTGTGCCACAAGCACAGAAATTTTAATAAGGCAAATGTTGTCATTTCATGCAAAATTAATTGGTGAGGCAAGAAAGAAGGGGAGAAATATTTGTTCCTGACACAGATTCAGTATATATTATATTCAGCCATGAAAATATTTCAAGTATGATGTTACCTTTCTTTCCTACATCAAAGAAAGAATATTCAAGGCAAAGCCATGACATGTAAAGTTTTCTTTAAATGAATGGAAACATGATATAAAAGCATTTAATGTTTTCCTCCCCAAATAACTATAATTCTGAGTGTCTTAAGGGTATAAAGGACCCATAGCAATTCTTCAGAAAAGGAAAAGGAATGCAGCTTTTATCCAGGCTCAGCAATATTCTAAACTTAAAACAACCTTGCATTTGCCTAATTTTTGTCCCAATAGTACTGGTAACCATGGACTGGCTCATGGGTGCTGCTGGACAGACTGTTGGCACTGAGTACATCCCAGCCTCAGAAAAGTTTGCTTGAGGACCATCTCAGTCTGGATCTTCTTTGGCTACAAAGCCATGATCCCACTCATACATCAAGGCGAGGGCAAATAAGCTGATGTCATCAACAAATAGTTCCAGGAAGAATAGGTATGTGGAATGCCAGGCATATGTTGTGGACTCTGTGCAGAATCTCTGAACCATCAGAACTGCTTGTTCACCACCCTGCCTCCTCCCTTAGCAAGGGACTGAAGTTACCAAACAAAAGGACACTGAGCCAGAAAAGCCTCTAGAAAGGTTGACATGGTTTCTTCTCCTGAGGGACAAGCAACAGGACAAGAGGAAATAGACTTAAGTTGCACTAAGGGAAGTTTAGATTGGATATCAGGAAAAAAATTTCACCAAAAGGGTAGTGAGGCATTGGAACAGGCTGCCCAAGGGAGAAGATGAGTAATTGTCCCTGGAGGTATTGAAATGATATGTAGATGTGGCACTTAGGGACACGGTTTAGTGACGGACTTGGCAGTGCTGGCTCAAGGGCTGGACTCAATGGTCTTAAACGTCTTTTCCAACCTTAACAATTCTATGATTCTATGTCCACTCTCAGCAGCTGCTGGCAGCTGTGCCCCAGTGGGCAGCTTTTCCATGTAGTCTACCATATCTGGCAACCCTGTCACTTCTAAGTGACCTGAGAAAGATCTGCTTGAAGTCCTCAAATTTTCCAGTGGTTCTCATACTCTAGTATTTTATCACACGCTTACCAGTAAGGAAGCTTGGTTACAGACAATTTGTTTTAGCCATGTGTGGATGGATGGATTCTGGGGAAACAAGGCAGGCAGCTAATGAAGATTTGAGAGCAGTTTCCAGCTCTTCAGCATGCAGCTATAAGATTCTCCTTAGCTGTGGAGACACTGGTGTAAAATATGATGCAGCTGTAGGTTTTCTGCATTTCTGAGGTGAAATGCCAAGTTTGAAAGACACCCTATAAGAACAGCTTAACAAGCAGACAAAAGGGAGCCTGTGGGTTTGTGGCCGTTGTCCCACAGGGCACCACAGAGACCCCACAGCTCATGTACCCCTCTCCTTGCTGAGCAGCCCTGCACATACCCCAAGCCTGCCCCAGCAGCATTTGGGTTAATGCCCGTTGTTCAGGTGAAACATTACCCACAACCTGCACAGAGTTTTGTGCCTGTGGAAGTCAGAACAACAGAATTAACTGCAGGGCAAATGCAAGGGACAGCTTGTGTTTCCTGGCAGTATTTATGTTGGCAATGTTTTTGGAAGCCAGCGTGTTTCAGCCAGTGTTTACCCTTCTGCACATAAAAGAAGTAGACACTAGATTTGTTTTCAGTGAAGAGGGAATATGATATTTCAAGCTCTGGTTTTTTTTAAACAGCATTTTCCTTGTTTATTTTGTCTTTCCCATTTGTTTTATCCATATCCCTTTACTGCATTTTTCCTGAACTTTGCTTTCCCACATTCTTTTCCACTGCATACTTTCACTAAAGCTTTATTTACTTTTGAGCATTTTAGTTTGCTCTTCTTACCTTGGTCATAGTATTTTGCTGTTGTCAATCCTTATAATTTTTTTCACAAAATAAGCTGTATCTTTTGTTCACATAATGATTATCTGCCTCTAGGTTTTTTTTTTTTTAATTTAATTGTATATAATTAGATAACTATGGAATTGAATAGAGGAATATTGGAAATAAGAGTGAAGTGTTACAATGTGAAATTAATGTATTTATTGACATTTCTTTTTCTTACTATTTCTTAGTTACAGCTCTTGGTTATTCTAACCACAAAACTGTGGTTATCATTTCTTTTTGAGGTGATTGATAAACCCTGGAGGAGCAGTAAAAAGATGCTGGAGATGTTGTCAGTTGGTATTTCAAATTCATAAATGCAGTGAAAACAATTCCTCCATTTTTAGCTTTTTTATCCTTTTATTGATGAACAGAAGGCACCTGAAATACACAGGCCACTGAGAGTAGTTGAAATACTTGATTTTATGATGCCATGTTAACAAACCTGAAGCTGATATTCATGTCTTTCATTGAGGTCCAAGCTTCTTCCTTTCTAAACAGCAATATTATTCTGATATGTTCCAACCGGCTTCTGAGATACATCAATGAGCACCTTCTACCCTTTAAAAGTACAGTTTCCTTCCTGCAGCAATCACATCTCTCACCTTACTGGCAGATATTAGAGTATTTCAGTGATGATAAAATAGAAATGCTCCTGATGAACAGTCTGCAATGAATGCTTGTAATTCCATAGTAATTATTACAAAATAATAGGCTTCTGGGCATTCGAATTATTCCTCTGATATGGGCTCTATTCTATATCCCTTGGGCTTTCATTAATCAAGACATTCAGTGCTGCATATTATAGAAGCCATTCAAAGACTTTTTTTTTCAACAGGAGAGAAAACATACTTTCAGTGTGCTGTCGTTTGAAGAAACAATTTTAAATTATTTATAGCCAAGATCTTCAGACTTACTAATAAATTTTATATAAGATGCTATGCAAAACAAACATACAGGAGACCTTGTTGAACCACGTTATTACTGTTTTTCTGTAAAATGGCTAAAAACCTTAAACAGCATTAGGAAGGTATAAAATTCTGAATTTTTCAAGTGTCCTGTTCAACACTGAGCTGTGTCACAGGGGTAAGTTTTCAAGGGTGTCAAGCAGGCTTTCAGCTTCCAGACAGGGCTGTTGGGTACAGCACTGTGTCCCCATGAGCCATACATACTGTTCTTGATCCACCTTTTTTCTCCCACATCTGTTGGGTTTGTCCCATGTGATGCTCATTGGTTTGGTAATCTTTCTCCACAAATATTTTCTTTCTCTTTACTGTTATTTATCACTGTTATGACAGAAAAAGACCTGGTGTTGTCTGAACATCCCTCGTTCTTTGTGTGTCAGAAAGTTTATTAGCACTGGTGAGTCAGGGGAATGATTGTTTTAGTACTGGCACAATCACTGCAGTTTATTTTGGAAATAAATTGCTGGGAAGAAGGCTGTAAGGAAAACGTTTGCTGATGCTGCACATAGCTCCTAAAAAACCCGACCTTGTAGTTCCTGCAAAACCTGACCTTTCCCTATGTTTTATATCACCCTCATAAAGTCAGCTTGCATTATCTGGTGGCAAATTCCAAACTCAAGAAATCCTACATAAAACTAAATTTGGGGGTTTGCTCCAGTCTCTGTCAGGGGTCTGCACATTATTTCCCATGAAGCAGACACTTTATAGAAGACTGATGTGCACGCTTTGTTCCAAGAGCTCTGTCAAACTACCACTGACTGTGGCACGAAGACTGCCTGGGCAGCCCTGGGGTCTGCACTGTCCACCCTGATAGGGAAACAAAACATTGTTGAGAGAGAGGGGAAGGGTAGATGAAGCCATATGGAAATTTTTAAAGTAAATTATTGAGCAATGTGGGGTGAGCTAAAGTACTGATTAATGCCTCAAAATGAAATACTTCTAAGTATTGCATCTTTTTCTTGACCTTGAGGGAGCACAGAATGCTCTTAAGCCTGATTTCCAAACCTTTATTAATCAAGGGAAAAGAAACTGTGTTCCTTGGACTGTATCCTTTGCTGTGATGTACTTAGGCTAAATTATGCATCAAGTTTACAATGAGTATTTTGACAGTCCAAACAGATACATCAGTCATTCAGCATTAACTCAGTTTCTAGGGGAGTGGGAAAATGCACTATCTGTTCTTACGGTATTAGAAAATATGCCTACACAGAGTTCACATGATACAAGAAGAATCATGAACTTCCTTTTCCAAGGCACTCTTTCAAAACACTGAATGGATCTGATGTGGAAAAATCACTGAATGGATTTGCAAAGATGTGATCCAAGCGGGTCACCTGAAACTTCGCATTATTGCATCCACAATATGATGACCATTACTCCTCTGAATGTTTGTCTCCAGATTATATGGTGATCTTTTCTGTAGACAAATCCCTTTACTAAACTTGAGAAAAGGGATTTGTGAACTAATTCCCACAGTCACCTGTAAGGATCATATGTGATGGCGCAGAGCATGAGGTTCTGTGCTGCCCTGATGTGTCAGCCCAGTCCCTGGGCTGTTGTAGAGGATCCATGACCATCCCTTCTTCATTTTACCGAGTGAAAAATAGAGAGGTTTTACAAGCATTTGAGTAGCCTGGGGAGTCTATCACCACAGCCAAGGGATATGACTGAGGTGGGATTTAACTATACCCAGTAAGGATGGATTCTGCGTTGGTCTTGTTCATGTTTGCCCTCGTAGCAGTTCACAGGAAAGACACTGGTGCAGTTTTAAATATATCAAAGTAGACTCCAAACAGCTGCAAAGCTGCCTATTAATTAAAGATACTCATGCTTATGATCCCAAGTAACCAACACGGTTGCAATGCTGCTAACCTCAGCTTTGCTGTAGAACTGTAATGTAGATGACATCATCTGGAGCACCACATCAGGTGTATCCTCACAGAAGTGATAAAAATATTGTACTATAGAATGTGACTTCATGAACGTTTATTTTAAATCTGCTGTCTCTGCATGGTGGTGTGCTGCTGAGGGAGTCACTGACATGCTGCTTGACTGGGCAAAGCCACAGCTATTTGAAACAGACTGAGTTGTGGGATTGAGCTAATACCAAAATGGCTCATGTTTACAAAAACCGAACCTGGGGTTTTTTCTTCTCTGCCTGAAATGAAACTTAGAAACCTGTTGCATGCTTCAGCTCACAGTACTCTAGTTAAACTGTCACTGTGAAGCGTATTTTCCAGATCTGAGAACATACAGGGAATTGTAAAACATACAAGAGGATGACTTTATATAACCTTGGTCTGTTTCCTCACAAAATATGGCTGTTCATTTCTACCAGCCATGTTGCCAAAGACCTCATTTACATTGGTCCAACTTGAAAAAGAAAAGCCCCTAATTCAAGAATTTGTTTTGATGATCCTTTACAAAACCCAGGGAAAAAAGACTGAGATTTAAATCATCCACGAGCTTAGACAGATTGGGCTACACAATTCTATTTTATGTTTGACTTCTTTAGGGACCATGTTGCAGTTTGGAGCTTTGAACGTTGTCAGGATTTTGCACTGCAATGGATTCACCAGTGTACAGAACCAACTTTAGTAATTTAATTTCTATCCACCAATCAGAGCTAAAGGTTCTAAAATCCTGTTGATATTAGTGGACTCTGTGAAATATTTTGTCATTTTGTGAAAATCAGCAGCAAAACAAAGCCAGCCTTCATTAGACCTTACAGTTACACCCCACTCCCACAGAAGTTCCCACAAGCCGCAGTTCAGCCCTTCACCTGGTGCCAGTGGATGAGGTTCTTTTTGCGACATCCCTTGAGGCTGGACCCTGATGGGCAGATATCTTAAGTTTTTATACAGCTACTTAGCAGATGAAGCAACATAAAAACCAATTAATTAATGCCCTTTTCCTCAATTCTAATACACCATGCTGTGCATGTCTAATAATAATAAACCATAAACAAGAACACTAGTACCTTTTCGTTACGAAGAAAAATACGTATCTAAGTGTTTTATTTGAGAATAATATGGGATTTTCCCAGTTTTCTCATGGTGACTGATCTGTATTTCTGCTCCTATCAGCTAAAGTCTGAACCCAGCAACACTGTGAATGAAAGAGACAAGATTCATCACAGCTTCTTCACTGTCCCTTATCAGTGAAGGCACATTGACCCAAGCTGTGAAAATGGGAGACGGAGGAAAGAGATAAGTACAGTTTACGTTGTCTCCCTTCACTGTCATCAGAAAATCCATACAAGGTAAAGTGAAATCTAGGCACAACTCCTAGAAAGGGCTTTGCTAAATCATTTTTATCTTTCAATCACTAATTTTTCTACAAAAGAAATTCAACAACACTACCATCCAGATGAACTTTTGTAAGAGCCAAAGAATTCGTATTCTTTCAAGTTTGTTGCTGGTAAGTGTTGTAGAAATAGAAAGTGATCATATTTAGAACTGCTCAAAACTAGTATTAGTTCTGTAGCTGAATTGAGTGTTTTATTTTGTTTGCATTGGGCCCCAAACTGCCATCAAAAAAATTTAAACTTTCCAGAATATTTTATTTAGGCTTTATCTGAATGTTTCCCCTTTGATAAGGCTAAAAGACTCGTTTTTGACTTGGTCATAAAGAAGGCTGAAATTAATATTTTGATAACATTATTCACACAGAAAAAAAAAGTGAAAAAATTAATACGCCCCTGTGAAATGTTTCCTGTAATCCCCTCAACCATGTGGACAACAAATCATTTGTCAATTTTGACTGTACCTCACTGTCACAACAGAAATAAAAATATCAAGAGAGTTACCCCAAACTAAGTTCTTTTTTATAAAAGAAATCCTACTATATAAGGGACTTGATGTCTTTGACCTACCAATTTCTCTGGTGAACTAAACAAATTTCAGCCATCTGTTTTCAGTTATCTGGCACAAGTACGTATTTCTCGTAGCTTAATCTTTGATTAAGCTGAGAAGGGAAATGAATAATTTAATTGAATTGCATTTCTATTTGGAAGATTTATTCCCAGGATTAGAAGCTGTCTACTCTCCCAGGTCACAAGAGCATATAAACCCTGTGTCCTTAAGTCTACTCTTCTGTGGATGTTTGCCTGCATCATGAAGGATGTACATAATCTGATGCCACTGACGGAATTACATCAGAAGAAGGATCAGGGCTGGAAAAGCTTAGAGAGCAAAATGTACTCAGAGCTGCATGGGATACTCATAGATAACTTGCTTCCTTGTAGTTCGGTCTGGTTCTAGCCAAACATGATTAGTTCTCTTTTCTAAGCTCGTTACATTTTTTGCTAAATTTGAGAAAAAAAAATTCTTTTTTTTTTTCCCTTGTAATATTTCTAAAACTACTAGAAGAGTGCAGAGTTGTCTCAGATAACCAAGTACACATGAGAAATTTTGGGCAAGCCAAAATCCACCTACTAGAGGAAATTATTTGAGATTTCTCTAGAGATAACACTGAAAATTCAAAATGTAGTTGGATTTACTCACTATTGCTGCAAGGTAATTGAAAATGGTCTCTAGGCCTTTAGGCCTCACAGCTTTTTCTTCTTCATAGCACACGGTGGAAGAATTTATCTGGAAACACTCCAGATCACTCAAAGACATGTCATTTCCTCAGCTGCTAGGGCAAGAACAGCAGAAAGTTGTTTTAATCTTTCCAAGTAACATAGTTACGCAACTTTAGATTTTATGAACCTGCATTCCTTCCAATTAAAAGTACTATTTAATTAAACATAGGAGAAGACTGATAACATTAATCAAGGTAGCACAAAAATAATTCATTTGTCTCAGCAATATTGAAATTCCTTCAGCAATAATTCAGATGAACAGATGAAGAATGCCACCTACAGTTAAGGACAGGAATCTTGGTCTCTTCCAGGGTATCTGTTTCAGGTTTCTACCCTGTGATCTAAACACTAAAGAACATTTACTAAGTCACAGCAATACCAAGCAAGGTAATTAACTGCTGAAGCTGGGTGATATTGCTATAAACAAACCTAAAAACTTTAGAAAGTGATTGTCCTGTAGGCATGGGCATTCAACTCATTTCTTTCTTCAAGAGCATATGCAACTTCTTCCATGAGCTTATATGATATTTTTTAAAACACAGTAGTCAGTGTGCTGGCATCCAGGCTGTCAATGTGAAAATTTGCAGCAGGGATGGTGAGAAGTTGAAATAGCGAGAGGTGCTTTACAGCCTTTACCACCATTATGCTACAGTGCAGAGAAAGAGAGTTCAGAGGATTGTGATTTAAGCTGAATGCAGTATGCTAGAAATAGAGGTTTATCTCTTTTCTAGCCAAATATTAGACTATGCAAAATGTCTCAATACAAAGCATTCACTACTTGGAGATATTTTGGAACAGTGACAATAGCTGAAGACACAGTTTTGACTGTTGATCAGGTTGTTGCAATAGGCAGTGCTAGAGCTAAAAGAAAGCTAGAGCAAAGTCTTTTATTCATCTCTCTTGTCTGTTAAGAACTCCCGGTAGGACAGCAGCACCACTGGCTATTTCAACTTAATTACCCCAGTACAGTGAGTGTGATTCACTTGTTCAGATATTGACTTCTTGCCCTTCTGATACTGCCCAGCTCTGAGCCCTCTGTGACTCTGCTTTGCTTTCCAGGCAGAATGATGCATATGCTACTTCAAAAAGATAGGTCACACAAAGAGTATCCAAGACTGTGCTCTGGGCAAATGAACACGGTGTCTGAGGTTTTGGTCTGTGGGATGTTTTCCAACTTCTGACAGCAAAACACTTCTGAGCAGAGTTTGCACAAACAACAGTCCCTTAAATTCTAAAGCTGGCCAAGCTACGAATTCTTTGGGCATTATTAAGGTGATTAAACTTGTGTTATACACCAGCACCAAGTTGATGCTGGTTTTTGGAAACAGCTGAGAACAATGAAACTTCAATTTTACTCTCTGTTTTGGCTATAACTTTGACTTTACTTTAACTGTTGGTTTTCTAAAACCCTTCTGCAAATTGTGTAGAGAACTGCACCTTCCCTGCAACCTCAGGCTGAAGCTCAAAATGCTGCCCTGCCACAATGGATCCCTGTCCACCACAGACCATCCCTGACTAGGCTTGAATGACAGGCTGAGGTCCATGGTCCTAATCATGACTCAGACATCAACTCCTGGCCTTGACTGTAGTGACCCGATTTCTTTCCCTTTCTCTAAAACAGAGATATAAAGCCTGCTTTGAGAACACCATGAGATTTCAAGTTTATAAAAGGTTAAACATAAGAACAAGGAAGTGCAGTGTTATGACTTAGTAGACTTCTCTATAGCATATAAGAGTCGTCGAAAGTAAATCTGTCCCAAATAATAAAAGCATGATATAATGCAAAAAGAATTTAAAAAGTAGGAGTGACCTTTTGGGTCTTTTTTTTTTTTTTTTTTTTGTGAGAAGGCCATCACTGACTGGGTGTTGAACAGCACTTTACCAATGGTTCTATTGCCATGAGTCAGGTAGCTGGCACAGAAATCTGGCTTCCTGTTTTGCTTTGAAAGGTTGGCTTTTTGTAATCTGGGTGTTGCTAAACCAAATCTTTTCTTCTGTGAGTCTTCACATGATAACTCAGCAGAGACTGCAAGGCTATTGCAAGATATGCAGTGCTCTCAGTGTTATCAAGGGTATTGTGAACATTGTGACATTTTTGGTTTTAGCTTAAGGCTCCATTTTCCGGAATTCTGGCAGTAAATCTCTTTAAAAATGAAAATAAGACCAACAGTTTCAAGATCAAGGGCAAACAGAGCCCAGGATGTTTATACTTTGACAAAATGCTACTGAGCAGAGCCTGGACAAACCACAAGTTTGTAATACTGATTTGACTATTGAGTCCACAGAGAAACTGGGATAAGTCTTTCACTTGCATTTGCTTCCTTCAGAGTACAAGGGAAGAGAATGGGTCAAACTGTTAGGTTGCCACTATACAAACAACCAAGGAAATAAGTTTATGCTGGAATCTGTGGGCACCTCTTGCTGGCTGGTATCAGCTACCAGGTGTGTGTACTTGTCGCCTGCCAGGCTGGAGTTGGATGGACAGCTCTGCCTGTCAGCTCTGTCTGTCCTTCCATTACTTCTTTTTCCTCACAAAGCAATATACTGGTTTCATACAAGGTCAAGTCCTTTGTGTTTATAATCTTATTTAGGTCATTGGGAGCTGTGTCAGAGGCTTGAACTCAAAGAATTACTTCATTGCCAGTCAAGATATTCCTCTAAATTTGTGTGGCTTCTGTTTTCTTTAGTGCAAGAATCAGGAAGAGAAAAGGTAACATCAGCTGAGGTCTCGGTAGTTCCTCTTCAAAACTGCAGCTGCGGTTTTGGCTGTGACCATGCCCCCTTTGAGGCAAGGTCATTTCCTTCCTCAAAAGGCCAAGAACACCAATGCCTGCATGCAGCAGATGGGCTTTGGGAAGGAGCTGGGTGCTGTGTTGGGCAGTGCTCTGGGACAGGGCTGTGTAGGCTCTGCTCAGGAGCTCGAGCTGCAGAGTGTTTCCTACCACATGCCATAGCAGCATGGCCATAGCTGCATTATCTTGATAAGAAAACTGAGTCATTTTTCAATGAGCAGTTATAGTGCTAAGATACCAGGGTTTCTCCTTTTCCTACTCCTTTTAGCAGGTTTTCTATAGCTCAAAATTTATGTTTTGATTTGAGTAAGGCAAAAATTCAGGGAAAGATAACAACATATCAGGGACTTTTTGTCTCATTGCAAGCCACCAGCAAAACACCCACACACTGAAAGTCAGTCTGAGAGCTCGCACTAAAGGCTGCTCCATCGTTCTCAAGAATGGCAGCGAGACAAAGGCTGCTAAAACCAGGGAAAACCAACACTACCTTTGGCAAAATTGAGGTTGTCATCACAGATGTGTGTTTCTGATTGAAGTTTTTGGAGATGGTGAAAAAAGAGTATAAATTTATCTATACCAACATAGGAAATGCAGGTTGACATTTCTTATACTCGTTTTTACCCTATGTCAGTTTTCATTTAGTCAGGAATGTGGTCTAACACATATTAAAAGGTACCTTCAAGGGATACTTCTGAAAGTGAAATTCTTTTTTTGTTGTTGGTTTTTCGGGGGTCTTTTGTTTGTGTGTTTGGTTTTTTAGAATCAATGCCTATTATTCCAAAACCTTTGAGCTGATGACTAAATGCATTCAGTGTGGACAGTCATAACCTTCCTGGGAATAACAGGGAGCTTATAGAGAGAAAAATAAGAGCTAAATGTGGAAGTGATTAGTATAAGACCGTGAGGAACACTCATGTCTTCAGGAAACCATGTGGCCATTTGCATTTACATCCCCTCTAACACATTCATTGTTAAAGCCTAGAATCTGTCAACAGCATAAATCAATCCCCTGCACATAACACTGAGTTCAAGTTTATTATACCATCAAGGTGGAGCTCAGCTATCCCTGCTGTCATGCTGCTTTAAACAAGCAAATAGATGAAGCTAATTTAAATATCATCTGGTTTTCGAGAGGATTCAGCTCTGTGCTTATATTGCAAAGAATTTGTGTTGGATAGGATTGGAAGTAACAGATCTGAGTGGGGAATTTTTTAAGTGAGGCAGAAGTGAAGGGGAGTGAAAACTGATACTGAATTTTTGTATTATGCATCAAAGCTTTGGCACAGTTATTGGCTCTATGAGTGTGCAACTCTATCTCCTAATGTGAATTAATTTCACCCTCGTGACAGAGCAGTGAGTATTGTGCTGCAGAGCTGGGAATTATCTTTCGGGCCCTGGTACAATGAGCCCAAACTGGTATGACAGACATATCCTGACTTGTTGGGTTTGCTTGTTCTTTCCCTAGAAGAGAGAATGGGCCAGCCATTTGTGTCTTGGTGTGACTAAATGAAAAGAATTACACAATTGAAGTAGGGACAAAATTAGTGACATTTTATAAAGACAATTTTAGTATAGTTCGTAATTCCCATTATGCCTGCTAGAAACTTCTGTAATTCCTCCCCACATTTTATAACAGTTCTGAAATATCAGGTGGATGAGAATGTTTCACCTACAAGTTGCTGCACTTCTGAACTCAGAAATAGTTTTAATTTTTTTCCATTTTCTGCAGATCAGTTTCTCGACATTCCTGCTAGGCAGATGGAAAACTTTCCATTCCATTTTAGACACCATGAAGCAATAGAACTAAGAAAATGATAAATTGTATTATTCTATTTTACAAATTCAACATTAAAATTAATGGCAGACCTGCTTTTAAATGATCCAAATAAACTCTGTGTCTACAGTTAAGTGTAGTTTTGTTTCTCCGCATTTTTTTAAAATATTAAATCCAAAAATACCTTTAATCACCTTAATTCCATTGTTCTTGGGCTATGATGAAAAATTCAGTCCCTCTTGGCTGCTTACCTATCTCAGATGCTGCTCATGGTAGTGTCTGATGGTAGATCCTCAGCACAATTAACTATTTACATTGAAGGACAATGAGCCCATAGCCCCATATCCAGGACATTCAGCTGGGAGACCTCAATCCCTCCCTATTCTCTGGTTTGTAACTTAAAAACTTCTACAAACAAACAAAACAAAACAAAAAAAACCAAACCCAAACAAATAAACAAAAAGTTCAGTAAAGAATCTAACACCGGTTCACCACAGACTTGATGACAAGAAGGAGAGTCAAGATTGAAGTTTGAGGTCCTGTTCTTAAAGAGCTGGTGGGAGAGAGATTTTAGCTGAGATTTCCCACTATTTAGCTGGTTGTTGCAGTCACTCAAGAGCTGATGGCTGGAGAGGGAATGGGGAAAACACGCTCTACTTTTCTCTCTGTGTTCACTATTATTAGAACATGAATAGCAAGGAAATGGGCATAATCATCCAGCTGTGAAAGCTGCAAAGCATTTGGATGTTTCAATGAGCAGGTCTTGTGTGCTTGTGTTGGACACTACAGCCAGAAGCTGATGCTGAGAGAATATGGGCATTTGTAGGGTTTGGGAAGCAGGAGAATCAGCGCAGGGGGGGTTCGGCATCTAACTCAGAGCCACCTCATTGCCACCACACAGTGTGTCTGGCAGTGACACACTAACCCCTCACCATTAACAAAACCGGGTGTGCTGTGCTCAGTGTCCACTTCCCAAACTCTGTAACAAAAAAAAAAAAAGCTTCATTTTTGTTCTCATTGCAGAGCTTTAGCCTTGGCCTCTGTCAGTAGTAACAGGAAGTGATCTCTTTTGGCATGTGAAGATTTCCTGCTGCAGACCTGTGTGCTCACCTGAGCTCCTCATCGGGAGCAGCATTAATTAGCACTTTGGCAGCTCCGCAGAGGACGCCAGTATGGAGCAAGCAGCCAGAGGCACTTGCAACTGGGCACTATGAGGCTACCTCGTGGCTGATGTGGGATGAAACTTTTCTGGGTTCAGGAGCACACACCAGGCTGCCACTGCCAGCCCCAAGCTGCTTGTGTTTGGAGTAGGATGTGGGACAGGCTCCAGCTGCACCTAATCATGGACACAGAGAAGCGATGGTCCATTGGCCACTGCCTGCCCATGTCATTAATCACTTGCTAATGTGGTGCGTTTGCTTAAACTAGCACCAAAAATAAAGGCGAGACAATGACTGATTGGAAAAGGATTTTCTTTATCCCTAATGAGCCACATGGAAGAAAATCTCCTGAATAATTTATCAGCTGGCTAATGACTGAATACAGCTTTTATAATGCTGACGAAATGGTGCTAAATTAATCCCTGATATACTCTATGGAATTGCACCAGGGAGCAATTTGGCCCAGTCAAGAAATTACAGATATTTTTAACTGTTTCAGTATCAAAGGGGCAGTGAGTAGATAGCAGCAATAGCCAGAGTCCAAAGGACCCTTAAGACTGTTTGAAATGAGTGAGTTTTTTGATTTGCTCATTTATGACGTTAGACCTACAAACAATACCAGAAAAACTAATGAAGACACTCATTTAGAAACGATTGCATGTAGTCCTTCATTCCAGATAAATGGCAGTCACAGGAAATAATAAGCAACAAATCTAAAAAAAAATTACACATGATGTTGAAGTATAGTTCTTTCCCGTTGATTTATCTTCTAGAAGTAATTATTTGTTGTTATTTCCCTTTCAAGCACAGGGCATGTAACTATTCATTAAAAGGAACTATTTTGATGATTATAAACTTGCAAGAAAAGATATCACTTTAGTGATATAATACAACAAAATGAAGTAAGAAGCAAATCTTCTTCTTGATCCTTATCCCCTCAAGACCTGGGTCCATATTTTCTGAAAAAGATGTATTGGAAGAAAGTAAGGGACCCGAAGATAAAAGAATTGAGTCAATTCTCCTGCTGCTTTTTATCAATGAAGGAAAAAGAGCCAGGCGGGATTTAGGGAGGAAGGTGTGGATATGACTGCTCAGGAAAAGTGGCAATGGCAAAGAGAGCTCACTCTGGCTAACTCGGAACAGTGAGAAGTCCTAATGATTGGGCTTTGCTGTAATAGGCATTGAATGCACAGTAATAATAAATTTAAAATTAATTTCCTGGTAGTTTTTTCTTAATAAATACTAAAGTCACAGCATGGGGGAAAAGAAAAAGAGATAGGCCAAACTTCATCTTCTGAGCAAGTAGGGTATTTCCACCCCTACTGTGTCATGCCACTGTGTCTTAAAGTGCTGCCATATATCAAGTACAAATTCTGGAAATCCACTGAGTGCTTTGAAAGATGATGGCTATTTCTGCTGCAAACTTCCACTGCCACAGTATTTCTACCACAATTATCAGTGTGCACTAAACATAAAGGCCAAATTTCATTTTATAATAAAATAGCACATTTTCTGGGTTCAGAGTGAGCGGAGCAAAACCGCTGTCATGTAGCAAGTTCTGCAAGCACTTTGGAGCTGGCATTTAAGGGATCAGAAATGACGCTTAGCACATAAATTCGGCGTGACACAGACAGCAGGTCTGGCTCACCGCACAGTTGTTTTACGAAAGCTCCAAATCCTCCAAGTTTACAAGGATAGTAAATTCCTAAAACATACCAGTTACTAAGCCGAAGAATTAGACGTTTACAACTTCTGTTTCCCCATGGATATTCCCTGCGAACATAAATCCGGGCGTGCGTCACAGCTGCTCCCCTCGTGGGAGACTTTCCTCTCCTCTGCGCGCAAAGACAGGGAAACGATAAATGCTCCATCAGCTTCATGGCATCCCTTCCAAATGCCACAGGAGGGGTTTGACCGGAGCCACCTCGTTGCGTTCTGCTGCCCCGGTGCCCTGCGCTGCCTCTGCTTTGGGTGAAAAGTCCCGGCTTTTGGGGGCTCCGCTGCGCCGGTGCCTGAAGGGGCGCGGGTCCGGCGCGCGCGGCGCGGCGCTGCCCCCTGGCGGCCGCGCGGCCCCGCCGCGCTCTGCGCCCGCCGGTGCCGTGAGGGAGCCCAGGGGCAAAGTCACCTCGTACACGGCAGGGAAGAGCCAGGCACCAGAGCTCACAGCCACCTCCCCACGGGTTTCGTCCCGGGCCCAGTGGCAATGTGCTCGAGGTCAGTTTGGGCACGTTTACGTGTGTATTTACCACATATTTCACCCAGGAGCCCCCTCGGGGGCGCGGTTAGCAGCTCACAGCCGCCGGGCCTGGTGCTGTGTGTCCTCAGAGAGCCACGTGCGTGGGAAGGGCTGCGGGCAGAGCTGGGGTGGCTGGCACTGCCCTGGGTGCAGGGTGAGAGCCCTGGGGCGCTGGGGCTGGTGCCGCTGGGCCAGCAATGAGGCTCTGGGCAGCAGCACTGGAGTTCTCCTCCTGTCCGTGCGTAGAACTGAGCAGAGAGGTTCATAAATCCGCAGACAGATTTTTGAGGCCAGAAAGGACCATCAGACAATCTTGCATCATTTTTTGCATAGCAAAGGCTGCAGAGTTTGGCTCAGGTCTGCACTGAGCTTCTAATTTGCTTATTGAAATCATCTTCCCCAGAAAAGCATCTACCCTTGATATGCCAAGTAGCAAGAGCTGGGGAACTCACCACATCCTTTGAAGTTTTGCCATGGTAGTTAATCGCTGTCACAATTAAAATGTGCTCCTGCAATATAATTTGATTTTTTGTCTGGCTGCTGTGGCTGCACACAGGTCTCAATCATTCAGTCCTTTAAAGAGAAGAGCCCTTGAATCCCTGTTTTTGTCTTTTCTGAAAGTTTTTTATGTGACAATCAGCTCATCTTTCACTTTTTTGATAACATGCATAGATTGAACTTGCCAACTCTCACTGTATTGTGCTTTCTCCAGCACTCAAATCACATTTGCAGCATCTCAAATTTATCAACATGCTTTTGAAATTACTCTGCTAAGCAGTGAGTATACAGAGAGGAATGTGTGATGCCACTAGTGTTATCAAATACCATTAGGAAGCTGGAATTTGTTTACCAGATGTTGTACTTTGTAGTAGCATTGGCTACAACTAGGATGGTAGTAGTTTTTGGCCTTGAATTATGATTCTTGCATGTTTAAAAGCCAATATGTAGGATATAAGCTTCCTGCCTAGGCTTGGACTGCTACGTCAGAGAGCCTTGCAGGTGTCTGATCGAGAGGCTTGCAGACAAAGAGTTGTTCCTAAGGGACCACAGACTTTGGACTACACTTCAGTGCCTGAAATAGCTCAAGGCAGATGTTTGACATGCTCAGCAAGGGCTTTTTAGGACTAAACAGAACCAGCAAACTGTGGTCTCGGAGTCAGGAGATTTCCATTGCTGTCTGATCTAGGGGAGCTGCTCTGTTTGGTTTTGTGGGATGGTATTCAAGTGCCAGCAGCATTCAGGTACAAGGTTTGTCTTACAGTTCATAGGACTACAAGACCACAATTTGCTGTATAAGCTTTAAAGTTTTAATTTACTTGTTTTACCTCACTCCTGCTGAACAACCTTTTCCTCCAGATTTGTCCTGCTTTTTCTGGGGTTAGGTCTTGTCTTGTCTTGTCAGTGGTGTTCTGGGAACATATTGGCCATCTCTCGTCCTGATTTAATTTCCTTCTGTATGTTGTGCTTTCTGGTTTTTGCCTTCCTTACTCGCCCATGTGCATTCCTCTTGTTTCACACATTGTTCAGTGTATGTTGTTCTTTCTCCTCACCAACCTGTTTCCTGTTCGGCTGTGGCACTTACTTGGCTGAGCCTTAGATGTCTGTTCAAGCCTATTCATCCTTCTTATTCAAGGTCATGTACTTAGCTTGTTCTTGTTTGAAAGTTTGCTCATTCCTTTGAGGCGGAAGCTCCAGATATTCCCTAGCTCCAAGACATTAACCAGGCAGGGGGCCATTCAGGCACCTGGATGCCAATAGCAGAATTGATATCCACAAGCCATCAGGAATAGAAAGGCATGTATGCAAAAGTTTGGGCAGCTGACTTGTTGCAGGACTTTGCTGAAAATCTTAAGGGGCTGATTAGCAATTTCAAAACATATTTTTCGAGCACTCTGCTGTTGAAAATTCCCACTTGAACTCTTCTTTGTGATCAGATCAATGAAAGCAGCACTTGGAATATTTGACTGACTAGATGGAGTGATTTGTCTCCAAGCTGTTCGTGCTGGTTTGGGTCTCTATGTTAAGGGTGAAACATTTGAAAATCTGCTCATTTCTGAGTCTTCTTCAGTCATACCCAAGGATTTGCAAAAGAAGAGCAATCAGCCCCCTCCCTTGTGCAGCATAAAAATCTGATGATAACGTGATTCCAGTTAAATACCTGCCTAGATAACTGCCTGATAACACCTAACTGATTGGTGGTTCCAGCCAGAGCTGACTTGTTGCTTTCAGCAGTGCTTTCTGACGTGATGCTATTTATGCCTAATTGCGCATTGGTTCATGGCTTGAGTCCAGGCTCTCCCACCATCCTCACTTCCTGTTACTGGCTCATGTTTTGGCTTGGCCGCAGGCAAATCAACTGTATTTTCTCAGGCAGGAAAAATCTAACCCCACATGGGGATGAGCTTGACCCTGAACCATGCCCTGCCAAGCACTCAGACCTCCAGGCAGTTTGGGCCGGTGACTTGAGGCCACATTTGGCCATGGCAACGAAGACACTCTGGGATACAGCTTTTGTAACTTCAGCGTGTGGCCACTCCCAGCTAACCAATTTCCTGAGCTGTTTCCTGTCTACTTACCAGAGTTATCTCTTTCCATAAGAATTTCCAAACTAAATTCTCCCTTCTGCACTGAAAAAATCAGTGGAGCAAGACAAAAAAGCTGTACTTTCATAGCCTTCTTATGCTTTCATAATTGCTATTTTTTATACCTTTTCAGAGAATTTTCTCATTCTGACATTTTAGTGAAACATAGAAGATCGAATTGAATAACATCACATCCTAGGGATTTCAGATGATAAATAAGCTGAGGCATAATTTTTGTGATTTATAAAGGTCAGCAGCCACCTGATATATGTAATGTGCATGTGATTAACATCAATATTTGAATATCCAGATAGCCTATACCCTAATACATACAATCTGTAGATTGCTCTTATGTCAGCTGACTGATAGTACTCTATGCCTACCAGTCATTAATGTATCCTCACTCTCTCCATAAAAGTAAATATAATGAATAGAATTGCAAGTCCGGCTTCTGATGATGTGAAAATCATGGACAAAATCTAAAGATCTTGTGTACGTGGGCTTTTCCATAGGGCAGAGGCAGAAGAGATTATAAAGGGCTGCTGTGTAGCAGCCTTGCAGAGATGGGTAGGAGAGGATATTGTGTTTGCTGCTTACAGTGATTGCATCCTGACACTGGGGATCAGGTCTGGAACAGGACAGGAGCCTGTTGCTTGGTCTTACTCTTTCTGCCCTGCTTTGTCACTAAGGAGACAAAAGTTTTCTGATGGAAGTATGCCAGCATTACAAATGTGGTGTGCCACAGCTAGAAGCACAGACCCAGTTAACAAATAATGGTAAACTTATTTTACTAGGGCTCACCACGCTTTTAGGGCAGCATAGGGTCCCATAGGGTAACAGGGCTGAAGCGGCTAAGGGCGGTGGCAGGAGTCTGGAGATGGAGAATGAGGCTGAAGGTAACATAAGAGGGTGAAGGGAAAATCAGGAGTGCAGATCCAGCCTTCTGCCTGCCAGCTGTGCCTACACCTCTGTACCAGTAAGATCACCTCTGTACTTGTAAGAGAAACAGCAAGGTGAAGGTTTACTTAGTGTGAACAAAAATCAGATGCCAAGTAGAAGGAGTGTTTAAAAGCCTTGTGCTTTTAACTGCTTACCTGATGAACTGATTGTACCCAGAGCAGATTGTCAGCTTTTCTCTCCCCACCCTCTCCATGCACTCCCACTTGCATACAATGGCTATAAAGTCTTCAAGGTGGGCACCTCTTTGTACTGAACACTGTGACCCCTGCTCTGTGCTTTGGGCTGGTGTGTCATCAACTTTAAAAGGCTGTTGATAGTTTTGGTAACTTGGTTTTGATTGAATCAAGAATAAATGAGCCAGATAAATATATGCAAAATGTTATTTGAGTTCGCAGGACACAAAAGAATTCTTCAATAAGGTCAAGCAATCCAATGCTATATTCCCAGCTAAATGTAGAATCAGTGATATTTTGAACAAAAAAATAAATCCTTTTGAAAGGAGACTGATAGTACAGCCAGATCACTCAAATCCCAACAACAACAACAAATATATTACAAAACCCAAAAAAAGAGTTGGCTGTGGGAGCTGAGGCCCAAGGCAAGCTGCGATTGTTTCGCCTTTTCTGGAGATAGAAATACCTTTGTCTCGGAGGAAATAGAGCAGACATTCTTTGTAGCTGATTTCCTTCTGACTTCCTCTGTGCTAGAGATGCGTGTTTTCCGAGAGCTTTTTGAGAAACTAAACCTTTCTGCTGTGATTTCGCACTTCAGCAGCTTAAGTCTGGCTAGTTCTCAATGATATCAAATTTTGCTGATGTTAACAAAAAAAAACCCCAAAAACCCTACCTAAACTTCTCTTTACTTTTCCTAGCAGACCATTTCACCCACTTCAGAATATTCATGCACTCCAGCCTGTGCTTTCCTTTATGACCAAGCTGAATACTTAAGTTGCTGGTGGCAAAGTTCATGTTTGCATTGTTTTCTCCACTGTTTAGTCTGGCATCTGTTTCAATATCACTGCTTTGTGTTAGAATTAGCAGGGAAAAAAAGAAGCATATTTATTCAGTACAATAGGTTTTCATAATCATTTCCAGATGGCAGACCCCATCCTTCCTTTTCTTATGATTCACTGAAACTCAAAACACTGAATGGAGTGGTCTAGAGGTAAAGAAATAGGCGTGAAAATTTCCTCAGGGAAAGGTTGGTATGACTTGCTTTTCATGAAAAATCTGTCAAAGGGAAAAGAAACTTAAAAAATAGGATCTGAATTGGTAATCACTAAGGGAGGAATTTATTAATCACATTGAGTGCACAAAATGGACTAGTAAACAGTGTGATGATAAGGTCATCATCACAGTATCATGAAAATGGACCAGTTCCACAGTCTTTTTTTCAGACCTTACCCAGATGAACCATTTAAAATGAAATGTATTAACGTACTTGTTCAATGTAATTTTCTCTGTCTTTTAAGGAAAATACTGAATTTCTTGAGCTCACAGCAAAACATTTACCCAGGCTGAGTTAGCCAGGCCAGGCAGCAGCAGCTCCTGCTGTAAGATCCAGGGAGATGGGCTCTGTTTCCATGTGTAAGGGTTCGTCCACAGAGTGCTGTTGTTGTTTGGATGACATCTTTCTACTATGCTCAAAGCTGCCTTACTAAGGAGTTAGTAAAAATCTCTTCCAGGCAATGGGGATGCTGAGATTTCCAGCATCTGAGAAAGCACATTACAAAGCTGTACAATACTAGAGGCATTCAGCAGCGCGGGGTGTCTGGGTGGAAAGAGGGACACAAGTCTCTCTTCACAGTTCTGTTTGATAAAAGCCATTTAAAAAAATGTGTACTTCCTTACTTCCAGATGTTAAAGAAATACTATCTCTTGGCTGTTCTTGTAGCTCTTGGCCTCTGTCTTTCGCGCATTGATACCATAAGTGAATTTGTATTGGCTAGTATAGTGCCAAGAAATCAAGCTGAAAGAGACTTTGTGACAAAGTTGATTTATTTTCCCAATGAAAGTAATCTCCATGAGCTTCAGATGATAAAATGACACACAGTTGCCATCCTACTTTTTGGAGCTGGCAAGAACTCTTTTCCTGATGTTATGAAGATGAAAAATGTTTTTATTTCTATATGTAAGATTTATTTATTCCCTTTCACTTCCATCTCCTGTTCATTTATCAGTCCAGGAAAAGAGCATGTCAGTTTAAAACAAACAAAATACTTGATATGTGGGTGGCTCCAGATTCACTGCAGATCCTTACAGAAGCCTTCCTTGTGAAATACGCCTGTTTGGATGTGGTGAAAGCTGAGAGTTTCATGGATTCCTGCTGCCCTCCATTTGGGTGACAGTGCTATAGTCTTTGATTGACCAGCATGATTCAGTATGTTTTGGTTTCTGTCTTGTTTCTCTTCGTGCCTCCCGTATCCTCAGCAGCACTATCCTTTTCCAATATAAAAGTACCTCCCATTTAGCCTGCAGATGTATTTTACTTTGCCATCGGTGGGATATTCAGAGAAATTAAATGCCTCAGTGTTTAACTCTTTCATAATCTCACTTTCGCACAGGGACATCATGGTCTGCTTGATGGATAATATTATAGAAAAATAATCTCAGTTAGCAAAGCCTGATTTGGTGACTTTGCAGCTGCTTGTGAACTGGCCATTTGCAGGGTACAGAACTACCAGCCTGAAAGGAAAAATAAAAAGAAATTCGAATTCTGTATCATCTTTAGTTGTGGAACGGATGACTTGCAACATAGGCACAGTTGTCGCCCAAGAAAGACTCACTGTTTTTAACCTCTTGAAAGATACTTACTTGATAAATTTGCGGACTGTGTGTGGGCTCTTTTCTTCTTTTCCCGGCACAGATCCTGTTAAACACACAGAGGGTCAAATGCTTCTTTTGGTCTCCCTGCACGGAGGCCAGCTGGAGAGCTGTAGTGTAGCAAAGCACACTTCTCCCTGCTGCCAGTTACCTCTGCAGGAACTCGCTGGAGGCACTTGAGACCTGCTCTGTTCTCGCTGACTGCAGCCCATATCTCTCCCTCAACACACTGCCAAAGGGGGCTTTTCTGAGCAGACAGAGAAGATCTAGTATCGAACAGGTCTGTCTGTGCCATAGTAGAGTTATTTTAATCTCCATGATAAAAGGCACTAGTGTGTTTTGATGTTATTTCAAGTCAAGTTACTTCGGGGTATTTCAAGTAGATGAGCTCACAGAGTAATTTAGTGAAAGGAAGCATTTGCTGAAAGTAGATGGGGAAAAGACATCCAGCAGTTAGCAATTCTTGGATGTTGTGGAGTATATGCAGGGATATCAAAAAAAATAAAAGGAAAAACTAAAGAAGAGAGGAGCACTTTTGTGAGACTGGGTCAACTGGCAAGATGTTGCTGAATGATTTGGCAGGACCTACTGTCACTGGACAAATTACCCAAGTGTAATTTGAGGGTATAGCTGGTATTTTTCATCATTTAATGTATTATAATTGCTGCAAGAAGTGTATCTTTCTGTGAATGCACCCTGCTACCAACTGTGAATCTGCCTCAGAAGTAAAAAGCCAGTATCAAAATGAGAGCAAGGAGGAATTAAAGTGGTACAGTAAAAAAGAACTACTCACACAGATACCGAGACTTCTGTTGTATATTCTTAACTTGAGTATGCAGCCTCCTGTTTCAGATGTCAGGGTTGTGGATTTTTTTTTTTTAAAGAATGGCTGGCCATTGACAGTTACCCAATTTCTCAGTATCTATCTTTCAAATTTAAAATGGCATCAGGAGTTAAAGAAGTATCCCTAGGATGTATTTGTTGCAGCTCACACTGGTTTTAACAGCTTCCACAAGGAAAGGGGATCATCTTTTCACAGTGCATGTATAGACACATCCAAAATGCAGTTGTACAGGCACTTTTTCTCCTCAGGGCATGCCAGGGGTGAAGTGTGTTGACACAGGAGAATCTGAGATCTTTTGTTGCAGTGTATTGTATTCAGAGCAGAAAATCTCTGAACCCTACCCTAAAGATTTAAAACTTTAGTGATGGAAGGCAGAAGAAATATAAATATTCTCTATTAAAAAAAGAATTCCCTGAAGCCTGCTGTGAATAACAATTGTGTAGGAAGAGACTATCAAAGCATGAGAGGGATAAGTGCTTCTGAGGAAACCAGGAGACTTTATGGTCTGAGACTGCTGCAACAATAAATATGCAATCAGTTCAAATTATATGGCAAACTCTTAAATAGCGTCAGTGTATTTTGGCACAAGGGCTGAGTTTAAATGCATTAAGCTTTTCAGTGAGTAGTAATAATATGGCATAAGAGCATTAAGAACAGGATGAGCGTTGCCAAACCTTTGCTGTAGCTCTTTGCCTAAGGGCATGTTTAAAAGGTAGTTTCGATGCGGTTTTAACTGGCTGCAGTGCTAACCCAGGAAGGGCGAGGGAAAATCTGGCAAGGACTCTTGAAGTTTTGAGGTCTTAGATTTTTGGATTACTGTCATAGTGGGATGCAGCTGGATTATTATGTGAGCAGAGCTCTGTTGCAGCTTGCATGGATGTAAAGTGAAAGGAGTTTCCCAAGGAAAGGGAAAGCAACAAAATAATATCTACAGTACTGGTATGCATATGCATGAGCCAGAACCTTTTACAGAGCAAAAAATAGCCCTTGTACTCCAGTACCTGCTAATGCTCCAGACTGTGACTCTGCCACATGAGGCCCTCTTCAGTTTTAGAAAGTACCCTTTTAGTCATTAGTTGCAGGCAGGATCCCAGTAACCTCTGGATCTGATAGTGGACAAAAGCTATGATTCATCAGATGGTTAAACACATAAATTCTCTAATGAATAGAGTCAGACACAGAAAAGAGAGTTATGAGGGGGAAGGAGGTCTGGCCTTCATGGCAGTGTCTACTCGATGTTCAAGAGAAAAAGTTTCCAAGACATTTTTTAGCTGGAGCCTAACATAGCCTTAGGCTTGAGGCTGTGAGTCAGAATGGCTGGCGCTAGCCTTGGGAATACTACTCCGGAAAATTCTTAAATTGGAAAACCAAACCCCCCACTGAGAACATTTTGACCTTTTTTTTTTTTTTCCCCCAAGTATTCCTGTTTGAGAATACAGGAGAACAGGCTTTCCATCAGGTTCTGCTGTCAAAAGTCATCTCAGGATAATCATATCTGCTGTTGTGCAAAATTTCAAATTGATGTTCTGCATTTTAAAATTTAATCAGGTTCAGGTTGTGATTTGGTTGATTTCCAGAGTGAATTGTCTTGTGACCAATGCAATTGTTGACTGCTGTTTCATCATGATACTGGTGGATGTATTATTGCTGTCATTCAAAGTAATTTCCATGGTCAGCAATTTCTCCAAGAAACATTTTGAGAAAATCAAAGTAATTTTTTTTTTCTGGCTTAATGAAAATACTGTAAACTTCTTAGTTAATGGTCCCACACAGAAGCTCTGCACCCAGCATTTGCAGCTGGCTGTACCACAGTTTGAACTATTTGTTCTGATTGGCAGCTTCTTTGGGTGTTGTTTTTTAGCTGACTTGAATAAACTACTCTACCAAGGCTTTGAAATGTTGGAGAGGGACCTAAAAGCTACCTCAACAGTATCAAATCAGGCTTCCAGCCTGCACACTCAGCAAAGGGAGTACCAATATGTCCAAGTTTTATTCAATAAGATCAATTTAATTTAATTTAAGTTAAAGAAGAAATTCCATTGCAGCATTCAAATTTCCACATGGGCTATTGTATTCTGAGTATTATATTCTTCCTAGTTATCAACAAGATGAGATATTTTTGTGTTATCTTGCGGAGTTTTCCTATGTGTGTCACCCCACAAATGGGCAGGCTTCACCTGGGGTTCCTTTAGACAGGCTAAATTAAATGCTCAATAACATTGGCAGGGCAGTCCTCAGGACATAGAGTCAAGAATGTCTCATAATTTCTAAAATTATTTTGGACTCTTCCAGGATGTAAAACTCTATGGAAATATAGGCCATTTTGGGACTGCTAAGGCCACGTTGTACATAGAACTCATTTTCAGATACCTTGGACTTCTTAGAAAATTTTCCATTATCTGAAGGTGAATTCATATGGAATTCTTGCATTAAATACTGGATGGATATTTTTATAAAGTCCAAATTTGTGCCAAATACTTTTTTTTAAAGCAAGCTGTTTTACCTTGTTTGAGAGAGCTCAAGCCTTAGCCGATGCCTCTGCAATCTACAGATATTAGATATTTCCTCTGAATTCTAATCCAGAGAATAAAATGTGACTTTTGCAGTGTTCTTCTATGGTGCCATTTTGAATTACTGCTTCTGTATTGAGGACTCCCTTGAAATATGTCCCTACAGTCCCAGAGCACTAGTGAATAAAATAATAATGAAAAACACAGATTAAATGATGTTGGCCTCCAAGCCTTAGCTTTTCATTTCTCCATTTTGAAATTAGGTTTTTAACATTGCTTTTTTAGTGGTATCTATAAAGATCATGTTTCTACATCTACCCGTCTATCGATCTGTCTGTCTATCTATCTATCTATCTATCTATCTATCTATCTATCTATCTATCTATCATGATTGATAAATCAAGTATGTAAACACTTGGTCTGAGAAGAGAATACTTAGATATTTCATGGCCTATGCAGTACAGCCATAAGAACATTTTGTATGAGAACATTCACATGAGAACATATTGTTCAAAGCTGTGAAAAGAATAACATATCTCACAAAATGACAGAATAAGGGCATTACTGCAGAATCATAAAGAACAAGGAGGATAAATGGCAGAGAGGATGTACAGATACGAGAACTCTGCTGTAATGGAATTTTTTTTTTTGCCTGATGAACACCATACACAATTTTCTTCCATAAGATCCAGATTACATTCTTTTTTACTTTTTTTTTTTTTTTTTAAACACCACATCTGGGTAGACAGGATTTTTTTGAGAAAAAAATGCTTATTTTTTGTTGGAAAAACATCTGATGCCTTCTGTTGCAAGAAGACTTCTGTAGCTATACATCTTTTGTGACTGTGACCTCTCTGGGGCAATGTCTCTTACCTCCTTCAGTATGTAAGATGTACCTCACACAGTGGGGCTTTGTTCATCATTGCTCATCTTTTGCTTTGTCTACATTGAGCCTTTTAATGAAATATGGAGTCTGCTTGTTTGGTGTGCTGTGCAAAGAGCTGAGACAGCCTGTTCCAAAGGAAACGTGTGAAACTGACTCCCTCTTGGGGCTTCTGACGTTTGTTCTTTCTCACATGCTTCCATTTTATCTAAAATAAGCCATTTGGAGTAAAAGCACACAATGGTTCTTTGTGCATGAAGAAATCAGTAGTTTTCTGAATTTTAACTTCAGTGAACAGAGATTTTTGCACTCTTTTTTTGTCTTGCAAATGAAGCCAAAGCAATTGTCATGTATTTCTTAGAACACATCGTACAGCACCCATACTTTAACCTGTAAGGACGTGGAAATGATTATACAGGTGAAAGAACCCATCTGAAAAGCTTTAGAGTTTCATCATAATGATGGCCAAACCAGAAATTCATAGGTATGTGGCCTCTCTGTGAAAAACACAGTAAATTCCAGATTTTTCATGGTATTTTGTCTTTATGCTCAAGTCATGAAAAAAATACTCTTTAACTCAATTCTTCTCTGGTTTTGTCCTTAGCTATTCATCAGCAATTATGTTCCATCTTTCTTCATTTAACCTGAATTCATTGAAGGAAGTTCCTTTCTAGGTTGTCTGAATCTGTACTCTCTTCTTAGGAAGAAAAGCCCCTTTTCACAGCTTGCTGCCCAAGTTTTGGCAAAAGGTGAAATTGCAGCCATGAAAGATTTTTGATCTTTTTGTCCTCCAATTTTGTTTCAGCTACATGTATTCTGCTCTAGGGCTCTTGCAGAAGTTACTGAACAGGAAATGGTGCATCTGCTATTTCAAATCTGGAGATAAAATAGGCAAGGCAACAGTTTTTGTAAGCGTGAGAGAAATGAAATCAAACAGACATTAAGGAGGTTTCAGTACTCGGACTCAACCAGGTGGAACAGTGGCTGCAGCAAGCAGCCAAATTCAAGGCAAGGGACAAAGATAAGCAGTGGCCTGGTGGTGATGGGTGAAGTTGGTGTGATGCCTTTTTACAATCATCTGCTATCAGAGAGATTGGAACAAGTAAGGAAACAAACCCTAAAAGCAAAAACCACTATGAGGTGTTGAAACACTCCCTGCAAATGCCCCATTTCTCTTCCTGGAGCTGCAGTGCTCCCAACGTAGGTGCTGACAATGATGGCAAAAGGCAGAAGAGCAAGGAATCCCTGACTTTTGTACACCATTTCTCTGTTCGGCTTTATCCTCATGCCATTTCCAGTGCTAGTGAGGCCAATCCGCCTTCTGAAGATATTGGCAGAATTTTTTTCCTCCTATTCCTTCCAATTTGAATCTTCTCTGAAGACAACAGGGATAACTTCTGGAGGAGGGGGGAGAGAGAGAAATGAAAACTCACATTTGGAAAATCCTTCACGATTTTCATGAAGTTTTCTTAAAGAAAAGACAAAGTGATGAAAGACAAAAGGGTGAGAACCTGGTGTGGACTTGAAATGAACAGCACTCAGATATATTCCTGGGAGGAATGTCCAGGTGGATGTTGAAACACTGCATGAAATAAAGGATATCTGCAAGTGATTTGCTATCTAGTATACAGGATCAAGCTTTATTCCTCTCAGTGATGCATGGGTGAGGACACCTGGCAAGTGTCTGGAAAAATTTAAAACAGGAGGGGCTCCGGTGCATTCTTTCAGATACTCTTTGTCTATTACCAATTCCCCAGAAATTGTTTCCTGTGTGTGCTTTGTTTTTAAATGCATAGCATTAACTATTCACTTTCCAGATCTCCATTTTGGCAGAAAAAAGGTGTACAAGAATAGGTTACTAAGAGTCAACTCTGAACCTGCTCTTTAGAGCTTTTCAAGTGCCAAGCAAAACACAATGACATGAACAGATAAGAGGGCATGAATGAAGCAGGAATGCTGGCACTCCCAAATCTGGGCTATGTGTCCCATTAAGATTAGAGGAAGTTGTCTTAACTGCGGGTGTCAATGTGTCCTACTTACAGCAAAATGACAGACGCAGAGTTTGGAGACTTCCTTCTATAGCAATATAGTAATATTCTGACAGGAGAAACATAAAGCAGCTTAGGAAGGCAATTGTGTATGCAGTTGGTGCAGATTTTTAATGAAGCTTAGTTTTCTGATGCAGTTAATGTGATATAACCCTGCAGAGAGTGGGAAGGAAATAAATCTCTCCAGGCATTATCCAGGGGAGCTTGTTCCTCGTGACATTACTGCCCCCGACCTAGGAGCTGCTGTGGCAGTAGAAGGGCAGGGTGGTGAGACTCCAATAGAAAAAGCATAGCTTGTCCAGAGAAATAGTCTTCTTCAGCTTTGAGATTTTCAAGGCATGAGGCTTGTCCATTCTTCAGTGACCAAACTGGGCACAGGGCATGTGCAGCACTTTGTCCAAAAATGCCTTGTCCAAAAAGCTCTCCTGAGACACAGAGGTGGCTTTTGCGTTAGCTCCAATTATGTTGGCAGTACATGGTGTTTATGAGCAACAAGATTGCTGTGGGACAAGAAATGTTTTTAATGAAAGTATTTAGTCCCTGAAGCAATTGTTTCATGATTGCCTGGCGAGGACTTCTCTGCCCTAGAGCTTTCCACTAGAAGGCAGAAATAATTCTGATGTGATTAGTAAATATCCTGCTGTAAAAGACTTGACTTTTGCTCAGTTTTTAGGGATCCTGTGCTTTCAAAGTAAGGCAGTGTGTCCTTAATAATGTTATGACACACAGAAGAACTGAGAACAAAATGATCTTTCTTTTCTGGCCATAGTAATGTTACGTGGGCTGAGGTTACAGCCAGTTACACTTTATCCAGTGGCTCTTATGGTTATTGTTACAAAGCTTTTATCCTTCCTATCATCAGGACGGTCTTGAATTAATTTTTTCCTATTCTCACAGTGTTGCAACCAACAAGGCCCCTATCGTTCTGCCAGACACGCTGGAATTGTATTGTGTGGTTGAAAACAGATTCTGTAGAAACTTTAGCCCACATAGAAAATTTTGCTTAGATTTATTCCAGTCTAAACCAATACCACTGTTCAAAAAACCCAGAGAGTATGCAGCTGCATGTTTGCAAACTGAGCACAATGTACATGTGTTTACAGAGTATAAAAAAAAATCCCATTGTTTTACTAAGGTTATATTTACAGGCCACCAGGCACTTCCCTCTCTCCTGAGAGTTTGAAGATAGTCTTCAAATGATCCTTAGCTTTACAAGGCATAAAAATAAATTTGGAGCTAATACAAGCAGATTCCTGACAGGGTTTTTCTTCACTCTGCCCTATGTAACTATGAGTGCAAACCAGGGCCAATATTTTTGGCTGTGAAAAAGAGAGCTTATGAAAAGAGTACCACAACATTTTGTTCAGGTTGTGTGGCCATAGTTGAGTTAAAAGAATAGCACAAGTATTATTACAAGAAGCTCTCTATACAAAGAATTTGCTGAAGTAAAATGGTCATTTTTTAAGAGTTAGCATTTGCAGCAGGACTGGTCCGTACGTTCAGGAATAATTATTGCATTAGATGAGAAAATGAAAGATCAACCACTGTTAAGGATTTCTGAAATGTTACAGACAAATTCCCATCTCTGTTTGTGTATGAACTTGTTCTGACAGATGAAAGCAAGGCAAGATCTCTCCTTCAGGAGTTCTAGGTAACATCAGAGCAGCTCGCTGAAGAGCAAGGCATTTTCCAGCCTGCAGATGTCCGAACCTCTGCCCACCAGGATCCAGCAAGCACATCCTTGCAGCCACATGCCATAACAGTCCTCTTCCTCAGGGATCTGCTGCGATAAGGTGGTGCTAAGCAATGCTCAGGTTGCATCCTTACTGAAAGCAACAGGAAAACAACTGGGAAAGGAAAGGTCCATATTGCTCCAGAGGAATAGCAGCAGCTCATTTATCTCCAGGGCTTTCTTCAAATGTTGGCATTTTAAGTAAAGAATTTATTCTTCCATAACTGATCCAATCCTATAAACAACCAGAATCAAAATCTGATGGATAACTCTTATTTTACAACACAGGAGAATTCAGGAAAAAAAGAGAAATTGGGTAAAAAGATTAACCATAATGGTACCATTCAGGGAGAATGAATAATTGAAATGTGGCCCAAAATATCCTACACTGATTAGTAGTGAAAAACAGAGTTTATTTTCTATCACAATGATATCCTGCACCAAGAAATTCTGTCTCCTGATGTGGTAGTTAGTTACAGTAGAATAAAAGTTGCGTGTGCATTCAAAGAGTTCTCTCAGTGATTTGCACTGAATTATTTGCTAGGGTGAGTAAAAAATATCATGCTAGATCTCATCCTGTCCTAACACTTTTTTTCCTGTTTAAAATTGCATTCCCATTCTTCTTACAAACATCTCAATTTTATTCAATACGAATTCTATTCTTCTTATCCACCATAAAACCTTCTGGCACTAGAAATTTATTTTACAGAATGACTAATAAGGTTGAATGTTCCAGTTTTTCCACATAGCAAAAGGCAATACCCAACTTTTCTTCAAGGGGCACAGGATCACACAGCAAGTAATTTCTGTGGAGTCTTCTCTGGCTGCTGCTAGACCAGCAAGGAAGCAGGGTAATGTTGATTAGACACTTTTCACCTGCCTGCCTGAGGACAGACACACTAATGCTTTCCTAGAACCAATGACATCTGGATGTCTGACAGATGGAAATGTTTTGAAGGTATGTGGCAAACTGCCCATCAGACAGGCAGCAAAGTTTTACTGATATCAGGCTTTAAGCCCCCCTGGATTTTTGCAGCAGCCCCAAAATGCAGCAGTTGCAGAAACACAGCAAGAAGCAGCACACCAGGCTGAGAGCGAGGATGGGAAGCAGCAGCGCTCCTGGGTACTGGAGGCAGAGAGGAAATGAGGGAGTGGTGGGTGGTTGGAGATCTGGACATGCTGACTCGAGCTGTTGTGCAGCCCAGAGTGGTCTTCTCTTCACCAGGACTGTCCTTGGCTTCCTTCAGCAGTGGCAGCTTTCAGAAGGACATTGCACAAAACCTATCCTTGGATCAGGTTAACTTTTCTCATTGCTACCTATAACAACAAAGCCGTAGGAAGATCTTGGGGTAAAAAAGTCATGAGATCCCACTCCTGAAGGATTGTACCAAATATATCTCAGTTCATGGAACAGTCATGGGGATCCTGGTGAGACTAATGGTATTTGTTTGGCCACATGCTTGGGAGAAAAACAGATTAAAACAGTTACTTTTAAAATAAACCAGGAATTTATGTCTCTTTCAAACTAAGCCAAAGGTCTTTGAAACACAGAAAAGTCAAAATAGGTTTTTCTATAATTTCCTCTGTTCTCTCATTTGAAGGCAATGTTTCAGTTAGCTTAACTGTACTTGGTACTTGTATGGATAGGAGCCAGCTGCCAAGAATCTGTGCGAATTGACAGCAATTGGAGAGAAAATTGGGAGAGGAAAAAGAAGACTATGCTTCTTCAACATTTTTAATGAAGTGCAGCAAATTTAGAACGGCAAATGCATGTAGAGACTTGTTATTCAAAAGCTTACACTGACTAGTTAATGGGAAAATCATGATTTATTTAGAGAGGCAAGATTGGCTCAATTGCAGTTCAATATCCATTTGTACATTGTGCTTTCTGTTCGGTTGAAGTCATTTCTATCTGCAGTAAAAATAGGTATAATTAAAAACTTATCTTGTGCAATCATTTAGGTCCTGGTTTATTAGAACAACCTAAGATGCTTTTGGCATCTGCAGGTGTTCTTGGCACAGAAGAACCCTGGCCTGGTTCATACCTTCCATTGCCCTCCTAGCAGATGTCTTTTATGGAGTCAGCAATATCTTCGAGGGAGTTGCATGGTCTGAGGAGGTGTCAATGAATGCTCCAAGATAAGCATCTGTGAATTGAGTAGTGTGGTGCCCACTCCAAAGTAATCACGGTGCCATGAGCAATGTCCTGAGGTATAGATTAATTCAAGATGGTCTTGCAAATCTGTGGGGCACCCTTCATGTGGTTATACGGACCAACAGCAGTTGCTCTAGCTGCTAAAGACCTGTGTTTTGCTTTACACTCAGCTCCTCTGGACAAAAAGAAGTCATTTACCCCCCTCTCTCAATGGTATTGGTTTTGCAGACTTTAATTACAGAAGAGCCTTCTTGGACCAGTTTGTCAATCTCATAGAGGCTGCAATGTGACAGAGGAGCTGCATTCCTTACCTTGGGGATGTCACCCCTTATGTCTGGTGTGGTGAAGGTGTCCTTTTGAGTGGTCCCTGCTGCTTGGCTGGAAAAGGACTGCACCACATCTGTGGCTTCTCATATGTTCTTGTGTACAAGTGGTACAAAATACAAGGAGAAAACATACAAAGTGTTCAAAATGACCTCTAGAACTGGAAAAGTGAGCAACTATCAGTCGGTCAGGAAACAGTTTATTTGTGTGCTCAGGGCTTTCTGTATCCATGTTGGTTTGCACTTCAACACCTTGAGTCCACTTCCAAAAGAAGCAGAGGGGTACACCCACTTATAACTGCTTCAGAGTAATGGGGACAACTGGGAGTATTAACAAAAGGAAAGTGGGAAGGAAAGCAGACCCAGGAAAATATAGTAACAAGCTGCTCACTCCCCTCTACCTGGACTGTTCGTGTAAGCACATTCTAAAAAATCTCACCAAGCCACATTTACAAAAGGAAGCAATGAAGTTATTCTATTGACATTCAGACCGTATCAAAAGAACTTTTTCTGCATTTCCATGGCAGTTTGTTTTTTAAAGGAAATACTATTGAAATGTATTGCAAACATAAGGCTTGCTTCTGCTTGAAATTTTTCTGTGAGCATGGATCTGTTCCAACACTGTTAAAGTAAATGAGAGGAGTATCTAAGTGACAGGACGGGTCTGGACCCACAGGAAAATACAGCAAGTGCTGGCAAGTTGACAGGGGAACTGTGCTTAGTAAGGTCATTTGTAACCACTCCATGATGTGGGCAGCTGTGCAGTAGCTCTGCTGCAGAACCAGATCTATAAACCAGACATTATAAATATAGTGTACTGTTAGGTCATTACTGGGAGAAAAGTTTTTTGAACTTTCTGGATTTGATAATTCGCAACACTTAAAATGGTTGTGCGTTATTTCACCAAACTGTAAAATTTAAAATATATTATTTTAGAGTTATTATCATGTTTATTTAGAGTTATTATCATGTTTCCTGTGGTTCTTCTCATGGTTTCTTATCATAGCCATGATACAAAGGAGCATTTAGAAGCTGTACTTTAGTGCCTGCCTTTCCAGCGTGTTATTTAGACTTAGTTTTCATTGTGGTTTTTTTTCTAATTAGAGATGCAGATACGAATTAGGGCATATGGGCTGTGTCCAACACTGTTGAGTTCAAGCATGAGACTCTGACTTCAGGGGATGTTAAATCAGTCGCTTTGGCCAAACACTGAAATTTCAGTGTTTTCTTGTGAAGTGTTGAAACGCAGGAATCAGTCCCAGATCAGATCCAGTGCTCTTGACTGTTTTTCATCCTTGGCTAAGCCTTTGAACAGTTTCTGTCAAAAATAAAAGGTTTGCTACCATCTCCAACATGAATAGAGTTGGTTAATTTCTGAGCAGTTGTAGTATGAACAGTCTGGAAAATGAAATTCAGAAGTGAATATTCTTTTTGTGTTGACAGTCTGCTTACAAAAACACAGCCTTGTGTGAAGAAGTGGTGTGCCATAAAAGTAAGCACATACACTATGAACTGTGGTTGGCAATATTTAATAAATGCTGTGGTTTAGGCAAGGAACGTATGTTTTGTGTGAGTGAGTTTCCTTTAGTCCTAAATTAAATGATGCTATTTCTTGTGGACTTTCAATAAGAAATTCCTGCAGAGTTAAAACTTTCTACTGATTGCTTTTTCCCCCTCCATTTTCCTTGAAGAATGAGCTTCAGAGTGCCTAATTCTCACTTCCAGACAAATTAGGAAAGGAAAAAAAAGCCCTTTTTTATATACAGATATTTTGTAGCCCAACAAACATTCATACAATAGAAGTATCCACTCAGAGAATTGGAAAATGTGACCAAAATATCTGCTAAGAGGTGAGCAACAGTAATCAACTAGGTCATTATCTGAAAAAGTAAATTATGTGTCCAGGCAGACTACATTAAAATGAGTGGCAGGAGAAGATGTCAAGATTTTTTTCTTTATGACCTCCATTGGTATGCGTTGATTTTTTTTGGCACTTCCCCAGGCCCCAAATATATGCAGTTGAACAAGGGGAAAAGGCAGCAGATTTTATTGATTCATAATATGGCTTTGCTGTAGTGTTCTGAGGGAAAACAAAAGGCTTATGTTAGCTATAAGGTACTGTAGTATATATTTAACTGGTATAAATTATAGGGTTGTCTCTCCTTAAGAGTATAATATATAAGGTTGTTTCAGAGAGAGTCTGAAGTGAAAAATTATCAAAGCACTGTCCAAAGTAGACAAATTCATCAAACAAACCCAGTTATTAAAAGAACACAAACTTGTGTATGAGTTATTTGCTCCTGCTCAGTTTGAACAAAGGCTGCTAACCATTCCCAGTCCGAGATGAAGGGTAATTTTGTACTGAAGACAAGCACTGTGGCACGTGATGGATTGCAGAATGGATCAGGTAACTTGACTCAGTTTTTCTCCTTGATGCTGTTTCCAGCCAAGCTTTCTGAGGCTGGGAAGCATCATTTTCTGTAAAAGTTGGGTTCCTTTTGACTTAATACATACACTGTGGGATTTGTATAAGTCCAGATAACTTCCAGAAATCCCTCTCTCTCTCTCTCTCTCTCTCTCTCTCTCTCTCTTCTGTCCTGAAACTTATCTCTTGATGTCCTTGAGCACCAGCAGAGCTCCATACAGTGGATGCCGTGAACTGTCACAGTGTATGACAAGGTTTACGCGTGGACAGATCACTGTGTCAGGTCTATCTTTGACATTGATCAAAGTAGAAAAATCTTTTGTCAGAGGGAAGTTCCAGCATCACTTCTGGGCTTTGATGGGTCTTTAAAGTGCCTTCAGAAGGAGGCAGCAAAGGCTGACAACTGGAGTGGAGCTTCCATGCAGCAAACGGGATCTCGGTGTGTCAGGGACTCGCTACATGGGGACAAACCAGTGGTTACTCTGGGATAGGCAAAGGGCAACTGACTCCAAGAGACCAGACAAAAGCTCTTGGTTGTGTAAAGTTCATGATGATGGTGGGGTACCAACATCTTAGATCCTTTGGAACCATCCTAAAACCTATGTTACCTCTTCCAAGCACCAAGAAGATAGTACTTCTTAGGAAAAACTGTAATTTGTCCCGTGTGCTAATAATTTTTAGACTGGAATTGATACGTGACCAAAGTAAAAGGGCTCAAACATAATCAATTGATAAAAATCTTGAAGTTATACACATGGCATGAAGTGCTGTAGAATTTGCCAAACTAGCTATCAAAAATGTAGCTAAAAAGGGTTATGAATACCTAGGGTGAAATTTTGGCTCGCTAAAAAGAGTGGGAATTCTGCCATTGATCTCAACAAGGCTAGAATTTCTCTCTCCTTAGACTCCCTCTGCTTCTTCTCATTTTATTAGCCATTCTGCTTGCTGATTGCATGCATTTTTATTTTACATGGAAAGGTTGCATGAAGTCAGAATATAATATATCACAATTGGCAAGACTCCCTCCATCCTGCAACTGCAGTTGTAGTTGCCTGTGGGGAAGCAGCGAGTGGCTCAGGGCCAACACACTGCAGTATCGAGGAGGGATTACAAGGGAAGCAGAGCAGCTATGGAGCAGAGAAGGAAAGGGGCCCCTGACTTGCGTTCTTCTGTGTGAGAGTGGGGAAGAAGCTGCAGCCATCTGTACTCCTAGATGCTTCCTTTATGTAATCTGCAATGTAAAACTGGCTGCTGCAGGGGTCATTCAGGCTTTTTTCCCCCCAGTCGTTATCCAGCGTGAGCTGCCACTGTTTGAATCTTCTTCCAGCTCACTCATTGCACGTGTTGACTGTGGAGCTAGAGAGCCACTCCTAAAGCTGAGAGTTAGATGATCTGTGCTCCTTCTGCTGCCATCTGTTACAAGGGGTGTTCCATGCACAGTGTGTGATGCTTTGCTGGTGGCTGGGGAAACACAGCTAATAGCTGCACACAAAACACTGCTTCTCTGGACAAAGTCCAGCTTTCCGACTTACTGGAGCAAGGCCCCATCTCTTCCTTCAGCAAATCTTCCAACCTAATAATCCTTACTTCTTTGTAGGGAAAAGAAGAAATCTTGTGAAAAATACACTTGGTATGTTTACGGCTCATGTTCCTCTGCTAGCTTTTGTTAACCATTTCAAGGAAGCTTTCTCTGAAGACAGAAGGCTTTCAGGGGGCAGGTCGGTCCCTCAAAGGCAGTGCCTTGAATGCTTTGTTAACCCCTTTGCTCAGAGCTCTGGTCCCTACAAAGCTGCAGTCCTCAGTGGCATTGCACTGTATCATGTTATATTTGCAGTCCTTCTGGAATGCCTTTTTTCCATATACTTTGTTCAGATTTTGGTCGTATATTATCTGCCTGACAACTCGACACCTATAAAAATTTATGCATTTGTATTAAAACCAATACTTGATTATGTCAGTGTTTATGAGGCTTCCCATGAGTCCTATATTCTTCAGTTGAATCTAGCTATAGCCCCTCATAATAATAATAAAACAGGCCATATTTCACCATTTTTCAGTTAACATGACTCACTGCTCACAATTACAGTAGCTACCAGCCCACACTTTTGTTGATTTTAAGGATTTTCTGCCTTGTAAGGGTCCTTGCTGATCTAAACACACATAGACATTTATTCAGTGGGCCTCCTTAACTGGGCTAGAAATAGCTGTGGGTGCATTTTTCCCTTTTCAGAGAACAATGTCTAACTACATTTGTTCATACAGAAGTGTGTAGTGACTCATAATGAATGTGTAATTGTGGGTTTATGTACTGATAATAAGAAAAAATTGACACCACTAGGGCCTTTGTGTTTGCAGATGCTCTGGATATGGAGACCAACTGAATAAACAATAAAGAAAATAAAGCAAATATGCTTCTTCCTCCCACAGTAAGGCTCTTCTTATTTCCATCCCTTACTTGTCTGGATCAGCCTTAAGTACTTCATTCTGGGGCTTGATGGAGAATTTGTGTGGAGTGCCAGCTGCAGCAGTCATCTTCTGGGTTTTGCAAGGGAGGGTGTTTCACCTGAAGTTAATATTTTAGAGTCTGGTTTTAGTATTATGCAGTTCTTCTATCTTCATTACCCAGTTTTTAAAGCCAAACCAATGTATACAGTAAGATCATAAAGACTGGTAGGACTCCAGCATTTTAAACTGGACATCAGTGAGTGTGGGGGATTTCTAAGCTTTAATACTAGCAATAGTAACATTCTACTGCTGCTAGGGTAACAGCGAGCTGTACAACATGCTTGCAAGATAAAGGTTCTTACATCCTGGGAATGATAAAGATGTTTTGAAAAATGAATCAGGGAAATAACTTTTTATGTAGGTAATGATATACATGAAATATAAACCACATATCCATGTTTTCTTAATTCTGAATAACATAAGTACTACGGAGGAAGAACGTGGAAGTACACAAATATTAAATGTGAAACACAGGAGCAAATTTCTTTTAATGCCTATTTTTTACTTCCCATAACATAGCTATAATACTTCTGTAATATGAGAACTCCACAGAGGGGTAATTTTTGCTGGTTTGAAGGATGCGCTTGATAGAAGTTGGTTCCAGAAATTACAGCTATACATAAATTTACAGCTCTCAGCAATGAATATGTAACATATACACAACTTCTAGCCAACAGTTATATAGCATTGTAACATATTTTATGGACATATAAAGCTGTTATGATTCCTGAACTTTTTAGTTCCTTCTGTATCAGAATGTATCTCCAGGAAAAGAACAGATGTCTTATGCCTAAGTTTAGATGATTCTGAAGTTATAAATTTAACAGATGTAGATAACACCAGTACTACTCCCCAAAGATGTTTTTCTTGTCTCAAAATACCTTGAATGACTTAATTGTCTCAAGATAGTGATGTAAAAACTGTTCAGGATGATAGGTTATACTTTTCCTAAGTCACATTAAGTTCCACTTCTGTAGAAAGCATTTATTGCATTCACAAACCTTGAGATTGTTGGCAACAGTAGTATGTTGCATTTTGGAAAGTCCTGCAGGACATAACTCCATAACCTATTCAAAAAGCAGGGATTTAGAAAATGGACCAAAAGGGGAAAGAAATTGGTAATTTCTGGAAGCTCTAGTGTATAACAGCAGTCTTACAAACCTATTCTGATATTTTTCCTGCCAAAAATGTGGGCAAGGAAAGATCAGTGTTTTTGAAAATAAGTCTATGAATCACATAAAAGTTGGAATATAGATGCACAAGAGCAATTAAGAATCATATAGGTCAGGAGAAGGTTACATGAATTGCAGTAGAATAATTAGAACATCTTGCTCTTTTATTCAAAGCAGGATTTGGAATCTGTAGATTCCATTTTATAACGATATTTCCTAAGGGGTTGGATGGTCAGGATGTCGTTGTCAAATTTCTACTTTTAAGATTTAAGGAAAGGAGTTGAATGCACATTTTCCTTGCCTGCACAGCATTCTGACTACTGGGTTTGGAATATAAAAAGGCCAGTATTATTTCTTTCTCTTCCTTATCCTTGCAAATGTCACCAGTTGTGAAACTTTACTTGTTTTGAAAGTTTCCTGAGCATGATGCAATTCTTACCCGCAGTTCTTATGGTGAGGATATGGCAAGAGCTGGTGGCATTCCCCTGTACAGATGTGTACGTCAGAGCTAAAATACAGCACACCCCAGCTTGTGCTCTCTGCTACTCTCCCTCCTACAGTTAAAGAGTTTCTGCATGGCTGTGCAAAGGCTTTAAGGGATATGTGGATGAATGTGCAAAGCTGATTTGCAGTCTAGATATATAATTATCAAATACACAATTTATTTCATGAACGTAAATCATGCTCCTTTATGGAGAGAAACAATCAAGTTAGTGTCATTAAATTTTATAAAATATAAGGAACTAATTTCAAGGTCAAGATACAAATGGCCTTCCTTTTAATTATTTTGCTATTACAGACTTCCTTTACTTTTACTGCACTGTAATTGTTAACTGGAGACAATTTTAATTTAAAATATGATCCTATTTCCCTAGACAAAACCTAGAAAAATCACTATTAGGCACTATGCTTCGTATTTGCCAGTAAGAGCTTGTAACATCTCCACCTTGTGGTTGTTCATCTGAGTGATGAGCTTAGTCTGCCACATCTCACATCATGGGTATTTTGGCTCTGGGACTCCGGGTTCTCTGAATATACATTTCATACATTCAGGAATTCTAGCTAAGAGATTCTTGTATTAAAAAATACATAGATTTAGGTAATGTAGATTAAAATCGGTTCTTGTTTCATAATTTTTTATCAGAAATTGTTAAAATTTTGTATTTTAGACAGCATCACTGTTTGAATTCAGGCATAAGCAGCTACAGAGGCAATAAACATACGGAATAACTGAAACTGTTCAACTTGAAAAGAAGTATTTCTTACATTAAAAGTGCCATCAAACCAAATAACCTGACCCAAAAGCTGTGTCAAGAAGATGAATTATTGTTTACTCATCAAAATATTTCCAGTTATTCTCGTATTTGATGAAAAGAATGCACATTACACACAATGATTCTCACTCTGTGGAGTGGGAGAATGTTATTGTCCTCGTTTCACAAGGGGAAAACCAACTGAAGAGGGAACGTGCCCTTTCCCAAGGTCACAGAGAGAGACAATGATGGAAAGGAAGAGTAGCTCAGATTTTCTGTTTTACAGTTCATGGCATTTTACTGTTAGATCTTCCATCTCTCATCCTGATGATATGTGCTTTATTAATAATATCAGGAAATTGTCTACTCAACTCTAAGAAACCTCAGATCACAGGTATTAACTCAGCACTAGCTGCAGAAGTTAAGCTGCTTTTTTTTTTTTACCTTTTAATTTTTTTACTTGCAAATGTAAGAAGAAGGTCCTTTGATATTTCTGGTATTTCCCCAGTCGCAGTCAGACAGAAAAATTAAGACACAAGCTCTTTTGTGGTATTTTGTCACTTCCTGCTCACCCCAGAATTTTAAAATGCAAATAAGGCAAATAAGTAAGTGTAATTGAGTTATCCAGGCTTTCTAAAATATTTCTGAAATACTTTGGCTTGATATTCTAATTGAAGGTGTCCCAACCTCTTATTTCCAAGTTCTCATTGTAAGCATGATTTTATTTTCTGGTTTTTTATTATTTATGGCTACTTCACCTTTCACCATAGAAATCTTTCCTGGTTTTATTGTAGTCATTGTAACTTCCTCCATAGTGTATTGTTTGTGAAAAGCTACTGAGCAACCTTTTGTAATGCATCATATGAGGGGGTTTGAGAAGTCATTTGACACAATAGCACAAATATAAGCAGCATCCTTCCTTATTTCTCCATTTTGAGAGGTACCATACAGCCAGAAAAGCTGTATTAGCTCTGGTAATTGACCTTCTATTTTTCTTTGGGGGAGGAGTCAGTTATCCCCCTTACCCCACTAAAAGCGGTGCCTTTCCTTAAAGAAGAAGTTCATCCTGTAACTGCTGTGGTAGGGTCTGAGGCCCAGGATTCCCTGTCACACGGCTGACGTTTATTTCCATCTCTGTGACTTATCCTGAGACAGACAATGGTACCCAAAGTGCCCTTTCTGTTCCCCATTCCTACCTGGTTGTGTCCATTCCCTGAGCTGAGAGGAACCATGAATGAAAATGGATATTTGTCTGTTAACAAAAAGAAAGAGACTTCTTTTACTTTTATTTTTTTTCTGTCAGAGCTCATATTTTCCTGTCCTACTGTACAATTATGCATAGAACATTTAACCTAGGAGGACTCAAAGGCTCAAATAGATCTATTCTAGCTCCAGGCACCACAGGTAGCAGCAAAACTGCCTCTAGTCATAAGCCTAGAAATTAGATTTTTTTCCTATCTGAATAGATTTCCATAGGCACCAAAACTTACATGGTGCAATTCTTGGCAGCAGCCTTGCAAAAGCATCAATGTGGTTCAATACTTTGAGAGCTGATAACAAAAAAATAGACAGAAGGGAATTGTCACAGTGAGTGTGTGAGTAAGATTTTGAATAGCTGAAAATGCTCAGTAATGACAGTCCAAAGCGGTCCAAAGTGTTATATGAAATGGCACTCCATGGGGAAGAGACTGACAAGAGAAGAAGTCTCAGAGAAATTCAGAGATCACCAGGGGTATAAGACAGAAGAGGAGAGGAAGAGGTTTTGACAACATTATCAAGTGCATGACTTGCATGTGTAATCTGTGCTTCCTAAGCAGGAGGTGGAGTTTTGAGCTGGGGAAAAAAAGATGGAAGGAGGAGCTGTGAGGATGGTGGTGGAAAAGTGGTGAAAGCAGCCAAAATGGAACAGACTAATCTAACTAAATATTATGTCTTCACTATAAGTGTCAGTATCTGAGCTGGTCATCCCAGCCTCCTCAATGGGGCATTCTCAATAGATCACTCATAAAGGGCATATTCCTCACTTACAACTTCACATTACTGCTTCCTATTTCTTTTTCTAGTCTATGCCAAAAAAAAAAAAAAAAATTCTTTTAGTAAAATACTATTTTTGAAGGAAAATGCTTTTCTTGTCAGCATGTGAACTAATCATGGACTTTTTAGACCATACAGAAGAGGGCATGGTTAATACCCCCATGAAGTAGCAGTATAAAGTAAATCTTTTTCTCTACTGACTACAAAGTGAATACATAACGACATCTCAGCTACAATATCTGAAGAGTGCTAATTTCCAGAGGATCCAAACTGTGGTCTCTTTTCAGCAGTGAAGAAAACCTAGAACTTTCTGAAGAACTTCAGCTCCAGAGCTGCAGCTGCATTCACCCTGGCTGCCCTTGTCCCCAGGTGTCAGCTGCATAGCATGGTGTGAACCCAGCTCTGCTGTTCAGAGCTGTCCGGACCATTTCAGTCTTCTTGAAAATTAGGTACTGATGATAGGAGACTGAGCACCATGACATGTTTGGATTTCAGAAACAGAATACCCCAAACAGATAATGTGGTTCTGCTGTGTGTTCCTTCATGCTCAGTATGGTTTTGATCACCATGTGGTGACTAATCCATACTGCCCTGCTTTGCCAGCATGATTTCCAAATGCCGCCGGATTAAATAACCACGGAGCTTTGAAGAGTAGAGCTGCTGAGGGATGGGCAGGAAAACTTTAAAAACCTAAAAAAGTTTGTTCAAATAAAACATTCAGATCCTTATTGGGAAATAATTGGTCTGGAAATCAAACTTCAGTGCCTCCTTGTCTCAGATGTTTGCAATGCTGAAGGAAAACCACACCTTTTAAACGTCTGATCTGCCGAAATTCAGTGAGGCTGCAAAGAGTTTTTGAAATGTTAAACTTTTCAGCATTTTTTCTAAGAGGGAAACTTTCACCCCATTCTGTTTGAAGAAGTCTGCCTGTGACTAATTAAAAGCAGCGTGTGGCACACGTTGCAACAGTGCCGTTGTTGCCAAGCCCCTCTTGGTGGTCCTGAAGACCACAGGCATTTGCCTGCTGCGGGCACGGGCTGGCAAGGGCTGGTGGCTACAGTCCCACGAACAAGGACACTCTGGCAGCCCTGACTCAGGCAACGCTGTCTCTTCAGCCAGCTGGAGCCATGCCTGAACACTTCCAAACAGGACAGATGCTTCAACCCAGGAAAGGCTCTGTGCAACAGGCTGTCACTCCCAGATCCACTTGATATTACTGGGATGAGGATACTGTGTTAATCTCCTTCCACAGTCAGAATAAAGTTGATGTTAGTGCCAACTGTAGTTGCTTAGCCAAACCCTACTCAAGTTTCACTCATCCTGTAGACTGAGAAACACTTAGAATGGTCAAAACCTAAAATGTTTATTTTTATCAGTGAAAGCTTCTTAATTAGGTTTTAGGGGCTTGTGGGCTATGTGCACATACACACAAAATTCTATTACGCAGAGAATGAGTTAAGGAAATATGAAAAGTCAACTCTGTGGTGTTCAGTATGATCTGATGGCGAGCATAAAAGGATATAGGTCATTCTCTGACTCTCTTCAGCCCTCTGTAAAGTAGCAACAACTGCATTTCCCTTCCAAGCTGCTCTAAGCTGCTGGTCACCTTCTGTAGCAGAGCTTGCAGTACTTAGGGTCTGCACTATTAACTGGGGGAGAGCAACACAGTGACTAAAATTTGAAAGCAGGCTTTTTCTTTGGAGTTGAAGGGAAATTCCATTTAAAACAATTGCTAGCACGACATGCAACTGTGCTGATTATGGGGATTTAGATCTGTTATCTCAGTTTTTACTGAAAGCCACTTCCTGCAGCAAAGAAAACACAAATACTGGTTTTTGATGTTTATCTTAAATTCATCCTACTTCTGCTAGAATACATATCTGGAAGTGTTTAAACAAACAGTTGAAGTTCAGAATTTGAAATTTAATGAAACAAGATTTTTATACTGATGATGCAAGGACTCTAGAAGAAAACAATGTTCCTTTTGTAATTAAGCAGAGCAGCTATTTATACTGTCAACTGCATTCCAGTACAAAGTGCACTCATGGCATCAATTTAAAGGGCATATGTTGGAGGCAAACACACAAAAGTGGTTTGGAAAGAGGCATGGAGTAAAAGTTTCTGAAGTGCCTAAGTCTCTTCAAGGAGTGAGACTTCAAGGACACTCATTTGATTTTGAAAGTTTTACCCGGGCTTACCAGAGACAACTTAAAATTGGCCATGATCAGAAAATTCCTTTTGGAATAGCTTTTATTCGAGTAACTCCAGATGTACTTGCCCTATTCCTGTGTTAGAAGGAGGTCCAATTTGATTTAAATAATTTACTTTGACTTCAACAACGGTAGGATTAAGTCCGGAGTCTTTTGTCAGTAGAATACTCAGAAATTTCTTTACCTCTTTTAATATGATTATTTTACTTCAAGCAACTTTTAGTTTCCACACTTGCTTCTCTTTAGACATGTAAGGTGCATTACTAAAAAGGCCTATCTTGTGACAAGCAAATCACCTTTTCTCTAACGTTTCCAGTTTCCACCAGCCTAAAGAGGAAAAAGTTTAAGTGTGTACATTTTACTGCATAGCTTAAACCAAATTCTGCATGGAAACATTTTATCAAGTACCTTATTTTTCTACACATTCCTTGAGGACCTGCAAAGGAGGAGCTTGTGAGCTAAATTGAAAACATACTAATAAAGTTAAAAGTTAATGGGAGACATTTGCAATTTCCCAATAATTTTCCTAGTGACTTAAACTCGAAATAACTGTTTGTACTTCTGCTACTGTTTTCCTTACATCTTTGTATCGAATGACATGCAGAAGAATTAGTGCCGGATATCTACCATTTGTCGCACACCTATCAAATTATAGTTTTCCTAGGCAAACTTACAGTTCAGGTGGCCAGATCTCTGTCTGGGAGGCTATTTTCAATTACTTTTAAGTAATAATGTGTGTTTTATAACTCAAACCACTTGTATAAATAGAGCTTAAGGCCTTGTGACTGAGGCAATAAAATAGAAGTAAAGGTGTAGCTGTTATAACCTACTATGCAGTCCATTAAGGGCAGTGGCTGACATATAATTTCAGACTCTGGGCCACTTTTGTGCTAACTAGAAAATATAAAAATACTTTTTTTTTTTCTCTAGTTAGGATGATTATTATCTTAGTAAAGCACATCTAATGGTTGCTGCTTCTTTCAGTGAGCCTTATCTAGTTATTTTGAACCAAGGCATTTCCACGTGCCCTGCTAAAAGGTACAGGCCAACAGCATTACCTTTGCCTTACATCTCCATACTTGCAAAAGGGAGCCACTTAAAGATAAGATTTTTATTTCAGGATACACAGAAGGGTAAGTCTGTGGAGCTTGGTTAATTCTGTCCTACTCTTCCGTGTGTTCTTTCCACTTCTCCGTTTACTATGACTAGACTATCATACCTAAATATCACATGGGCAGTCTTGTATTTATACCAGCTAATGCTGCACGTCACTGGCATCCTGACTAAAAGGTCAAGAGAGAAATAGCTTTGATGGACTGATGAGCTATTTCAAGGGATATCTTTTGTTTTTAATTCCCTTCAGAATCAAATCTTCTGTTCAGGCACCTATTACATAAAATTTGTGTATTTGATAGATCTTTTTGACCTCAGAAAAGAAAAATATAAAGTGATATCTTATTCCTTTCTTTTATCTGCCTTAAGCCTCCAAGAACATTCCTCTGCATTCTTGCCTCTACTGATAACATCTTTTCTAGCTGCTAAAGAGCTGACAGCATATTACAGGGGTTGTGCAGTGCTGAACCCTTCTCATTTAGATTTGGCCTGAATGCCAAAAATGTTGACCTTTTCTGTATTTAATATGGCTTAGAAGAGGCATCTTTCCAAGTCTTAATATAATCTACTGCTGAACCTTCTCATCCTCCTCCACTTGCCCTCCCCTTCAATCTTGCAGCACTCCTAATTCAATGTATGGGATATGGACACCCTGCATTGCCTAGCATATCCTTTTACATATATCCAGGGAGTTCAGGAATTCTTTTGAATTGCTTGAGTGCTGCTGTATTTGTCAGAGTCTCTTATCAGTTTCTGATATCAGTCTCTGTTTATTTTTAAGGATTTAATAGTCTGTTAGTGTGAGTGGCTCGTTTCTTTCCCACACAACCGTTTTTTTACCTGTCAAGTTTTGCCCATCAGTTCTTTTGGAAGAATTTTTTTGACTGAGGACTTGATCTTTTAATAAATAATGCAAATAGAAACATAAATGTAATTTAAATTTTTTACTTCACTCTGTTATGAATGGGTACATCTAATAACATACCAGGCCAGCTAACTTAGTTCTGCTATGTCTATTTAAATATTTTTAATACAAGAGTGATCAAAACAGACAAAATTTTAATTAACTTTTATGATCTGGGCTGTTTCTGAAATGTAGATGTGATCCATGAAAAGGCAAGCATTTTGAATAGCTGCCTTTGGATTTGCTCATATTTTGCAGTGATACTTGTGATCATTGTAAGTTCCAGCTGAACTATTCTATTCTATTCTATTCTATTCTATTCTATTCTATTCTATTCTATTCTATTCTATTCTATTCTATTCTATTCTATTCTATTCTAGTCTAGTCTAGTCTAGTCTAGTCTAGTCTAGTCTAGTCTATTCCATTCCAATTCCACTCCACTCCATTCCATTCTAGATATGACCATGTTAACATTTTGGGCAGTGTACAAGGTGAATAACATACTAATTAACTTGTGAAGCTTTTTTATCCAAGCTATTAAATCAAATTATGATAAAGTTACAGATCAGTTTTGAAAAGTGGCATTTAGTATAGTAAATTTTGTAGATAATCTCTATCATTTAGCATGTGAGTTCAATTGTCTTCACAAGTATTCACAATGATTTTGCTTCTCACTTGAATGCTAAATTGACACCTATTTTGAAAGCAGAATCTAATTTTTAGCTTAAAGAACGATTCCTATAATATTCCTTCATAAAGTTCTAACTCACAGTGGACAAGGTGGTATAATTTTTAAAGCTTTTATCCCACAGTCTTCTACCTGATGTGCCACCCATCCTGATTACTGAGGAAAGTGGTTTTGTAAGCCAACAAAAGAGAGCTCTGCCCTGGGTCAGATGGCTTCCAACAGCTGTACCCCCATGAAAAAAAGTAATGCTCCAGATGAACTTTTCCAGCCATAAACATGCAGTTCTCGAAAGTCAGCCCCATAAAAACTTATTCTTTTGAGCCAAGCCCAAACCATGGCGTTGCTGGGCGTGTACTTTTAGGCAACCAGCACCAAGCCTATTCTTATTCTCCACAGGGTTGTGGAAAACTCCCCAATAAGGGCAATAACAAAGCCCCATGGGCAAACTATGCCAAGCAGATCTGCAGATATAATTTCTGATGAGAAGTCTTATGGTCCCCAGGGATCATTTCCTCATTCACTCATCAGATTCAACCCTACTGATGGAACAAGCAAACACAATACAATGGAAGGGGTCTGCCCTTTTCTTCGTACTCAGTGCAAGTTTGCCCTATTAAATCCTTAAGAAGAAGCTCCTTTTGAGGCACAAAGACATTCAACAGGAAAGACATCCCTTATTCTAAATTACTGTGTTATGCTTTAACTTAGAATGGCAGAGATTTGGGGCATTTCAAACTAGTTGAAAGTGGGAAATGTAACACAGTGGGTCTTCACTCTTTCAAATTTTCTTTTTGTTACCTATCATACCTACCTATCATTACCTTCGCATATTTTTATCTCTTCCCTGTCCTTGTGTTCTTACTCCACTTATTTCCTTTCTTGTAATGCTGATTAAAAATCTCTTTCTGGCTAAGACGGAGTGATATCCCATGCCAGCCTTCTGCCAGTGTCAGTAAGGTTTACAACAGCAAGGGATAAACTTCCCAAAGAAAATTCCATTTTCAGTCTGTAAGACTCACAAAATTAATTCAACAGATGGAGAATTCAGCCCTGTGTGTTCCACTGACAGTGGGCTACTTTAAGGCCAGCAGTTCCCCTCAGAATGACAGACAAGATATGTCTAAGTACTGGTGGATTCAGAAGTCATATTAGGCATTATTAGCACATTTCAGTTGTATTTCTCTATCAACTGCCATCAGGGTCTGCTCCTTATAAACACAGAGAGCAGGAACTAGAAAGGGAAAGCTCACTTCTAGCTGTAAAGTGTACCTTTCTAATCCCACTAACCCACGAGTATTCTTTCATGCTGGGCAAACACGTTTCTTTGAATGGTGTTTCTCACATAATTAAAACCTATGGAAGGCCTGTTGCAGTCCAAAGACACTGAAAAAAAAAAAAAGACTATAAAAATTTCCACTGTCTTTACACCAAAAAACAAAGTCTTGTACTAGTTAAACTCTGATGCAACATTTGGATTTAATTACAGTAGGCCAAATTCTGCCCTCAGATACACTAGTCAACTTGGGTAAGACTTGGCAAGGAGGGGACATTTTCAAACCTAATACAATGGTATTTTTATAATACCATGCCAAATAGGGCATAATATATTTTTAGAAACTTTCTCATTTATAATAATAAAATGCTCTTCAAGATGATTCATATTAAAAGAAACAATTATTTTGGCTTGCAGGACATATTTGTAGCTATGTGTAGACACTTATTTGGATGCAATTCAGCATCAAATAAATTCAAAATGTGGATGTGTGCCAGTGACAGGGATGAAAAAAATCTCAACCAAGTGAGCTGTTACTCAGTAGCTTTTGCAGTTTCCTTTGCCTGCTAGCTCAGAGCTCCCCGTAGCTTCATAGAGATGAAGAACTGGAAGGGACCTCTAGAGGTCATCTGGTCTATTCTTCTGCAGAAGGATGAATTCAAACTTACAAGGGCAGAGATCTGTCAGTGATGGTTTAATATCTATTGAAAACATTTTAAAATGGGAAAATCCATGCCCTCCCATGCTCTCCAGTATTTTTGCAGACAGACAATCTTTTTCTAATGGCTAATTTGAATGAATTTTGATTTTTTTTTTTCCCCTCACTGTGGTCAGGAGAAACAGCCGGGCATGTTGTATTCCTCACTGGAAAGTTGTCAGTTTACAACCTTTGAATTTCCTCTTTTAGAAGAGACATAGTAGGGAGCCTTCAGCTTTTCCATCTCATTTATATGCACATTAAACCCTCCCTATATTGCTGTTCTCCTTGGGGTCCTTACCCCAAATTGGGGTAAGCTCCCCTGCAAACCACCCAAGATGGAAAGTTATTTCCATCTCTTTTGATTGGAGTGCCAAAAGCAGCCGCTCAGGTCTGACCAGCAGTGAGGACACTACAATAATCATGTTTCATATGTTGCATATAACTTTTCTCAGCTTGCAGTAGCTTCACATTGCTGACTCACATTTAATCCATAATCCACCATGAGTTGCCTTCAGATTTTAGACTATTTCCCTCACTTGTCAACAGCCTTTGAATTCTAATTTAGTCCTTCAAAAGGGTTTGTGACACCTTTCGGATTATAATACTGTGGTCCTTTGTCAAAAACAATAACTTTCGTAGAAAACTGGACTTGGGTAGATGCTGGTGCATTTCTATATTTTTAAGAGTGAAAAATGGCTGATTGCTATTTAAAAGTAGGATTTCACTCATCTACTCACTTCCAATATAACAATTTCCCTATAATATATTTTAATTTATTTAATACAGCATCAGAAGCTGTTCTAAGGACAGATTTATTCTTTGATTTTTTTTTTTTTTTTTTTGGTACACGTGATCCGAATCCACAACTGCCGGAGCCCAAAGCTTNCTAAAAATCAATGTATTTCTTTCCCTGGGTAGATGCATCATTTGCAAGGGAAATTTTAAAAAGCTTTAAAGCTAAGGTTCATGCTCCTAAGAAATAACATTGTTAAATCAAAGCTATTACTGCACGTACTTTGTTAACTTAAATACAGGCAGCCTATTTTTTAGCGTGGGTGAAAAATTATTACAATTATTAACCTGCAAATCACTGGGGTAATATGTTATGTTATTCCAATCATTCTCTGGGAGGGAAGGGGAATGGGAATGGTATTTTGGAACTTATTTGTAGTGCAATTTGCCATCTTTCCTTCAAAGTCCAGAAGAGTCTGTCAGAACGATTCTGATTTATCAGTTTTTATCCCCTTTTCACCAACCTGAAAGCAGGGAGCACTCACTACACTCTGGGTAGAAAAAGTAGTTCTGCCTCAGGCTGTGTTATCTCCCCTCTCCCCGTCTGCTTTCTCACGTCATTCAGAACAAAAGAAGCATTTTTAAGCCATGTTTTAAGGCAAGCTGCTGCAGTATTATCCTGTGGAGAACATGGTTTGATGTAGCCCAGAAGGTCACAGCGCTACCAAATCAGCAAATGGTCTCTGTTTGATCCTACAAAGCTTCTGGCTGAAGTTCTCTGACTTCTGCCTACCCCCTCCACTTCATGCATTCGGCTTAAAATATATTTGATGAGGGTTTGGGTTTAGGGTTTAGGTTTGGATTTCTGATTGCTATCTAGCAGATTAATCTGCTGACAGGAGTGGATAAGATGGTCCTGAAGTTGTAAATGCAAGGAGATCCCCTTATGTGATGGGTGCGTCCCGTTTGCCAAGTGTGCCTTGCATTTTGGACATTAAATTAACTTTCCCAAACTTGTAGGCTTTGGGGACAGAAATCATCACTGTGACTCATTTGGAGAAATACCTAGCATGTTTTGACTGCTTTTGTAATATAAAAATAATCACATGGGCAGATAACATTATCTAGAGGTAGAAATTTTCACAAGAAAGATTCAGTAAATGTCTCAACATATAGAAGTGAACCAGACAAACAGATAAAGATGAGGGATGAACACAGTGCTTTTCATGCAAGTGGAATGCTGTTTAGAGTACCAAAGAATATCTATTGAGCACAACTGAATGGGCTTCAGCAAGATTAATTTTTGATACCTTTCAGATTAGATAAATTATGAAATAATAACCATGGGGATATAACATCCATGGATGTCATTTTAGAATAAATTCAATCTTAGGTTATTGCATGAAAAAGAGCTATACCCAGCAGGGGTTGTTATCAGAGGTGTAATTCAAGATAGGGAAGAACCACAAAAAAAACCCCCAAAAAACCCCAACATGATGACATTTAATGACAAACGTTTTTAAATGGGCTAAAAGATAATTTTCTTCAAAACACTGTATGTTCTTTATATATTTTATTCCCTCTACACTATTTCAAGTATATGAATGGTCTGGATAAAAGACAGTCATCTCACTGAATTTATGTTGCCTTTTCTGTTTGAACTCAGCAGGTCTTTGCCACAAAGTGAAAGTTCTGAAAACCTTTTCTGTTTCTCCTGAAGAGAAAGAAAAGAGAACTTTATAGTTGAACCAAATCATACAATGTGGTTAGTATTCCTTGTCTCCCATGTGTTGTCATCTAGCCAACCAAAACAAACATCCCGGGTCACTCAGAGGACATGGTATTTGTCACAGTACGTCTATGATCTCAAGCAAGCTGAGGTGGTTTCGTAGGATTCCTGATTTGCAAAAAGCCGGAAACAAAACATGCAGACAGCTTACAGTTTATATATTGGTGTGTGTAGCATTGTTATGTGGGTTTGCTGATACAGCTTTCCCTCAAAGATTTGTAGAAACGAGGAAACACAGATGAAAGTGCAGATTGTTACCTATCTTGATGTACTGGCTTTTGAAACGAACAGTGGAAGGATCCTAGTACAGATTTCCAGATCCAGGTTTTTAAGGGATTTCTTAAAAAATCTGGGCTTTGTTGACCCCAGGGAGGTCACTGAGTCACCATTCCTGGGCAGCTTCTCTCGCTGCATCCCTGCCAGTGGTGCACACAGGCCAAGGAGGATGACTTCACAAGCACTGTCCCATGCTCTTCCCTACTACTTGTGCCTGGCCATCACCCTATACTACTACATTCCCAAAGTCGGTTCCCGGTGGCCACAGGCTGAGGGGGGAGGTACAGTCCAGCTGCAGCTTTCTCTGGGCCTATCAATCTCATAGAAGGCCTCAAACCTGAAATCCAAAAGAAAGGATTTTTCTTGGAATATGGCTGTATTGATAACCTCGATATAATAATAGAGCCCCGGAGGTTTCCGCCGTGTTTGCACTTTGCAAGGTCCCACAGGATGTGTGCGGTGGCGTAATCCCGGCAATGCCCTGCTGGAGCCACTGGCTGGCCTCACTTGGCACTCATTGCTCAGGATAATACGCCGAGGGCTCAGCACCCCAAGTTAGGGTTACTCAACTAAAATGCTGCATGCTACAGTCTGCCAGTGTCTTGCAAAATGCTAACAAATTCCAGCATTACTCTGGAAAGCTACAAGATATTTAAGAATTTTCTGGAAACTTTACTGTTTTCTTTTATATTCAGCTTTGGTTCTCAATAAATCATCTGGCCGTTCTTACCGTAAGTTTGCATTATCTACAATTTTGCCTTGAAGTTTACCTAGAATTTTAAATTTAAATCAAGGAGTAATTGAATTCCTGGAAGCAACAATCAAATAACAGATTATTTTTTCTTGTGTGTTTGCATATGTTTGGACAGAGATACTTTTATTGATAGCCAAACGCCCAGCAAGCTGTTTGGATATAAAGCAATCCAATTATTACCTGTTTCTGGAGCTTCATCCCTCTCTGGAATAACATCCAGGCTAAGGGCTCACTCTCGGCTAATTGTCACACAATACTTTTTATTGTACTGCTTTCATAGTGAGCAAGTCTCTCACCCATGAGTAACATCTAAAGATGAAGAGAAGTATCCTAGAAACTTTCCTTCTTACCATTCAGGGTATGGGCTCAGTTATGCTAACCCTGTAGGAATTAATATTGCAGGATTACAGTAGCAATAGGAAAGCTGAACCGTGAGACTTTGCGATGGGGAAGGGGGAATCTGACCTAAACCCAAACTGTTTTCACTCACTCGCACTCTGTCACCCTCACACTCACCAGATCCAAGTCGTGCGTGTTCACCTAATCCAGCCGGCATGCAGGCACCAGGGCACACGTGGCCAGGTGGTCTGGCTGGGGTTCCGGGCAGTGACCCAGGGGACAAGAGACATCAGCTCTTGGGTCTGCAGGAGATTTACTGGTCTTTAGATAGCAACCACATCTACCAGCACGGCCTTCTGTAGAAACAAGCTGCAGAGACTCTGTGCCTGCCATGCGGAGAGGCTGCATTCACCACATGCACACTTGGGGGGTTTGTAGTGACGGGCTGGATATTCCTGGGTCATTCCCAGCTCGTCCATGCTTGGGAGACTGTTCTAAATCTGACTCCCAGGATAACTGCTACAATAAAAAAAAAATTAAAGGTACTAGATATAAGTCTATAAATAGATATAAATCTATAAATCAAGATATAAATCTGGAGCAAATATGCTGGTGAGTCTGCATGTTTATGTTGTTTTTCTAACCTCTTCCCTTACAGTTTTGATACAGTTCTGTGTTTTGCCTGACGAGACCAAGAGTGGATTTTGGTTTCTAGAAGAAATGCCAAACATCAGCAAAAGGATCTCTTTGTTTTCTGTTTGGCATATCGGTCTTGAGAATTTATCTCATTTAATATTCTTATCAGTTTGAAATTCTTCAACTTCTGATGGATTTAATGATTCTTCTGAGCTTTAAACAACAATATTATTAATGGGATCTTTGTCACTTCCCAGAGAGTGACCAAGAGAGTCAGACTTTTGGATTCTGTAGGTGTCTTTTGTTACTGTATTCTGTTATTTGTTTGTTTGGGTTTTGTTGGACGGTTTTGGAGTCTTTTGTTTAGTTGGTTCGGTTTGGTTTGGTTTGGTTTTTTCAAGAGGAGCTTAGCTGGAAATAAAAATCCCCCCCTAAAAACCACATAGAGCTTCAGACTCATTAGTGTAACTTTAGAAGCACTTTGTCATCACCAGAGGCCTGATAGAGTTTGCCGGATGCCACCTCTAAGTGTGAGAGTCCCTAAACTAGCGCATTCCTGCAGCCTTTCCCTGAGCCTGTCACTGCCCACGGCATACGGGGTGGGCTGTAAGGTTGTCCAATCTGACTGCTACAACCACATGCAGGGGAGCGTTGCTCTGTTAAAATATATTATTTGAAGCTAATGAAGGTCTCCCAGGTCCTTCCGTGGCTTCCAGGTCAGATTCCGCCGTTCAGCCCTGTCCGGGAGCGCTTTGGTTTCCATCCCCGCTGGATGCGCTACTGCCGGCCCTACACCATTAGATGGCAACAGCTGCCCGGCTAAACCCGGCTGCGGCAGAGCGATGGAAAACAATTTGCCTTCGCGGGCCCGCATCCTTCTTCTGGTTTGGGAGCGGGGAGCTGGCGAGCCTCTCTTCCGCGGGGCTGTGTCCCAGCGCCTGCCCCCTCCATTCCGCGGGATAGCCCGCAGCAAAACACGGGGCTCGGCCAACAGCCCCACACTTCCCTCTGAAACAGGCTAAAACTGGGTTTTTGCTTTACTGGAAAACATAATTCGAGTTTTGTTGCAATATGAAGCAGGTTTTCAGCACGTGGAATCAACAAAATAGCAACTTTGAGGTATCTATTATGAATATTTCGCTCATCAAGTAGTCGAGGTCATGAAAGGTTGTATTAGATGCTTTTTTTTTTTTTCTTTTTTACTTGCATGACTTCAAATTAAAACCATTAAGTAGCATAGAGAAAATCCGGTTGGAGAGAATCAAATACATCTTAGATATTTCTGCTCGCATTCTGATTGTCAAATCAGCTGCTCCAACATCAGTCTCAGGGGACGCTCCTCCAGCCTGGTCTTAAAGGCCCAAAGCTTCCATAACCTCCAGAGTGGATTGGGTCTTTGCCATGCCAGTGACTTAAGTAGCTCTCGAAAAAACATTTCTCAAGGAAAGGTCAAAATTTGCAGATTAAACATGCAACCAAGTTTGAGTTTCCAGTGTCAGCTGCTCTGGTTCTTCAAAATTGCAAAATCACAGGATATTTCAGGTTAAAAGGGCCCCATAATGATCCTCAAAGTCCAGCTCCTGGCCCTGAACACCCTGGCCCAATTGTCACACCATGTGCCTGAGAACATTGTCCAAACATTTCTTGAACTCTGTCAGGCTTGGTGCTGTGACCATTTCCCTGGGGAGCCTGTCCCAGTGCCCAACCACCCTCTGGGTGAAGAACCTTTTCCTGATATCCAACCTCAACCTCCCCTGACACAGCTTCAGGCCACTCCCTCACAATACATTGGCTTCCAGTAGTAAGATATGCAGATGTGTGCAGTGAATAAGCATTTTAAGCCTATACTTTATTATTAACAGTTTTTTCACATTGTGGCTACTGCTTTCCCCTTTGAGCCCTGAAAACAGTGAGCATAAGATTGTCTGAAGTTCCTCGTTTTCAGTGCTTAGAAATTGTATTTGCCTTTCCTATGCTATAATTTGTTCATCATCTTCCCTTTCAGTGTTGCTGGGTGATTACCCTCTCTTTTCAATGTTTTCCCCCATTCCCACACTCTTGTTTCAAGGCTGTACTTTAACATCATTCCCTCAATGCTCAGAGACATTTTGCTGCTCCTGAGTAAAACTCAGTTTATGTTCGCAAGTATTGTTTATAATTTCTAAGATTTTTTGAAGTAATGAGATGTTTTTGAAAGTATTATCCACAGCTCTTCCACTTGGAAAAGGGTAAATTATTCACCTGATCTCACAAGATCTTTTAAATCATCAAACAGAAGTGCCAAATTGCAGAATTAACTGATTGCACAACATGTATTTGCTGACTACTGTTGACACAGAAATTCAGGGCTTCCTGTGGAGAAAATGCTTTTATGACAATTTTTATTACATGGTGTTACACCTTCAGTCCTTCCTCTTATCTGTTTCTCAGACCCAAAGAGGCCAAGCAGAGAGCTGATGGTATAAATCCACTTTAATCATCAGGAACTGGCTTTGTATTTCAGCTAATTTCATTGCTTGGGTTAGCTTCGATTCTTTGTGTCTGATATTTGACTGCACCACCTGGATTTTGGATCTGCCAGCTATCTTCTGCAGCACCAGCTGACCCACCCCAAAAGAGAAACATAACAATGACAGAAATAACAGACTGGGCCAAGATGAGGCCCCAAATATGATGTAAATATTTAGTTTCAGTCACAGCAAGGAGGGCCAGAGGAAAGTGCATTTGAGAATTTGTAAGTAATACTGCTTGCCTCTGAGCAATTTAATAACTTTATAAAAGTTAATCATTACGTCCATTCTAATTAATAATAAACATTCAGTTAAGCATTTTCTCTGCATTTAAGATGGCTCTTGCATTCCCTAGTAAATTAAAGTACTTCTTTGAAGGTATTCCACAACATTTCAGCAGCCTTTCATAAAATTTGCCCTGCTGCCATACTATGGGAAGGCTTTTGTGGAGTCATTAACATATAGTTCCTCCTGCAATTAATTATTGATGTGAGATTGCCATAACAATAGAAATAAAACAGGTCTTTTTATAGCAGCAGTTGTTAACTGACCAGAAGAGTCATTCTGACCCAAAAAAAACCCCAAAAAACCCAAGAAAGAGGCACCACTCATGCATCTCAGGACTGAAGAGATGCTGACACAGCCGTGCTGAGTGGAGACAGCCCTTGACTGGGCCAGGTAGAGGAATGGCATCCTTCCAGATGATGCTGAATTATAGGACTCAGCCAATTCTGAGCAAATCTCAGGATGAGGGAACAATTATTCTCATATATTAGGTGGTGGCCCATTATTTAGAGTATTGGGTTTTTCTTTTGTGTGTGTACTTATAGACAAGCCGTGGGAACAATGAAAGTCTTGGAGCGTATCAGGACTTATTTTTCCAGACTAAAAATACTGTTGCAACTGTTGGATTAACTGCGCCTTATTTTTGTTTTTGCTGTTTTTCCTAGGTTTTTAAAGTGTGCTTTCAATTTGCTTCTCACCAAATAAACATAAAATCTTGTCAGCAAGTTTCTCTTCCTCTAGCCTGAAATCTGATGTAAGGAGAAAGCAAAAATGTCCCATATTCCCTCCTGTCTTCTGCTTCAGAGATGGCATAAATCTGAGTGAGCCAATAATTTGCAGTGATTTACTCAGCATTCTTCATCGCGTGTCCATGGGGGAATTGTCCATAGAAAGTCTGTGGTTTTCTAGAATATATCTGGTTTTCAGTCCTCCCTCTGGCTGGCTGTGGCCCCCTACAGCTGTGGCAGTGTGGTACATCTGCAATTCCTCCTTGTATGTGCCTGGCTGCCCCCAGCCTCTCCTCAGCTCTCTCATGAGAGTCTTTGCCACCACACCAAACCTCACAGGGGGATGCAGCCTCAGGGAGGAAGAGGCTGGGGTGCAGCACCTCCTCTTTCACTGTCTGTGCCACCAGTGTCTGCTCTTGGCAGAAAATGGAGCAGACAGCAGAGGAATACGGGTGGCAGCAGGAAAGGCGATAATGCCATAAAATATATAACCACTTGCTACAGCAGATCTGAATCAGAGATTTCCGCTGGTTTAGTGGAGAGCACATTTTTCTGAATAGTCTGAATTCTCCAAAGAGTCATGGTATAATAAATCCATTACTTATAGCACTGGAACAAAGATACCACAGCCATACAGTGCAAATTGCTGATCCCGTGTAAACTCACTTGCTGTTTCAAATTTATTCAGTAACTTTTGATGAGTTAACTTTGCTATAGTGGACTACACAGAAAAGAGATTCCACATCCTTGTGCAGCCCGAATAAAAACATAAAGCTGGCTTTATGCATAAACTCTCACTCTTGTTACTTCAAGAGAACTGTGATTGTTTGCCTGTTTCCAATGTCAGTCACATCTGTTGTGCTGTGATCGAATAGTGCCCCATATCCAGCATCAGCAGTTGTGGAACTCCAGCCAGAAAATGCTGGTGGGAGCATCCTGAAGGCTGTATTCAAAGTCTCCAGACAACACTTTCCATCTGCTCTTGTTTTCAGATTACGATTGTGAAGAGTCGGTCTGTGGTTCTTACTTTTGTTGAGAGATTTCCTATGTTTTGAGGCAGCCTAATGACATAGTAAGCTTTCTTCTGTAAGTGATGACTTCAGAATCTGACTGCTCACACCAGGTCATCAGAGGATGACCAAATCAGGCACATCTTCTTCCTGCCTCCTTCACTGAAAACTCATCATTCCTGTGCATCCACTTGGAGCATTTCTACAATGGGAACTCGGTTGTTTGGGTTTTTTTCAAATAGTACCAAACACAACATTTTAAATAATACCATCGTGCTGTATGCAGCTTTATCAGTAATAATCATGCATTTATTACCTATTAACAGTATTTTCTATTTCTAACTAGCAAGAAATGAAGACCAATAGAAGCAGATGTGTAGAGTGAAATAACAGATGCCGAGAGTTTGACATCCGAGCTATCGATGTTCCAAGCTCCTTAATTTCACTTTAACTCCAGCCTGCTTCCATTGACTAAAAGACCAATCTTGGCTATAGTAAATTAGGTGCACTGCTACAGCACATCTTCAAAAAGAAGCTCAAGAAACCCAGTTCATGCACGCCAAGACTATTCTAGGATGTGAACAAAAGCACAGTGACTGGGAGCAACTCTCCTCTCAAAAACAGTCCTGACTAGAAATAAAATACTAATGTAGAGGTACCAGCTCATGCCCATGATATGGGTCTTTGAAAACATTTGTAACATTCTGAGGTGTTCTATCTGGGTCATTTGCTTATTGTGCAATGAATTATTGCTATCATTCAATTACTTTAAATCATTTAAATTCTTCTCCAAGCTTTACCTGCACAACTGCATGTCTGCTTCTAGATAAAGTGCAACTTTCTCTCCATATTTAAGTTAGGGAAGGTTGAATAACTTACAGCTTACAAAAAAGTGATATTTTGCTTTTATCATTATGTAAGAGGTTTAAAGATTTTTTAAATTATTCTAGCACCTCTGCAAAAGGTACTGGAAACTTGAAATTTGGCAGGTTTATCACTCCAATACTGGAAATTGTCTTTGTTCAGCCTGGAAGTTAACTGCACTACTCTTTTATCCAACACCTTTAAAATATGGTTTTTACTGAAGGGATCACAAGGTATTTTTCTCTTCCAGGAAAAAGCACTGTCTCATTCACTCCATGGCAGTACCACATGTTCCAACTGTGCCAAATATGCACAATGGCTAAAGAGTGGAGAGCCTGAGGAAATAGAAACATATGTCCAATACTGGATTAAAAACTGAAGTATCTGGGTTCAGTTTAGTTTTCAGACATCCTGCCTGGCCTTGGACATGTCAGTTATGGCTGGCTCCTGGTACCCCCTCTCTGTGGCTATTGTGAGGACTGGGAGGGTGGCTGGGTGATGGGTGTTCTCATGGTATCAGCCCCTTCCTCAGCCAGGGCTGCACTCCAGCTGCAGGTACTGCGGTCTTCATAACTGCATCAGGTTCTGTGGAGCTAAATTCATTCCAGTTTGCCTGGTGTTGGGCCTGCATGGGCAGCCTTGAAAATGATTTCTATTCAAGCCAAACTCGGATTAGTGTGCACAGATCATGCTCTGAACAGTAAAAATAAAATTAGGAAGTGCCCTTTAAGAAATTAAGAAAATTCCTCAATGTGTCGTCATCAAAGCCGAGATTTGTAAAAACACCTGGAGTGCAATCTGCACAAAGATGTAGCAGTGCTTTATCTGTATTTGTAACGCTGCAAAGCTGCGTCACACACCTCTGCTATATGGACTATTTTTCTAGGACTATCCTGTACTTCAGGGAATAAGGGATTAAGCTATATTTTGAAAACAGCAGAAATTTGCCCATTTCAGTGGTTGCATCAGCACAGCTGCCTTGGGAAAACACTGATTTCCCTAATCAGCCCAATCATATGATATGAAGCAGAAGAAGATTCTTTCCAGGGACTTCCACATTACCAGATGATACTCAGAGGACAGCTGCTTCCTCTTTAGCGTTACAATTACATCCTGTTTTCTCCTGAAAGAACCTGTTATTAAAGCTTCATTTCTAGGACAGGGCCAAGGAGTTGTCCTGAATGTGATAGGTGTCTGTCTTATTTCTTGAACCTTACAATGCTGAATGTCTCACTGCTGAAGTACATTGATGGATCTACAGGTTGATATTTTAAAGTGCTGTGCCTAGGGCTTTTGCAGACTTTGGGCAGATCTTTCTGCTACAGGTGGACAAAAAAGACCAAGCAAAAATTCTTGATTTTTATATCTTCATACCACAGTCTGCCCAGTAGTTACATTTTTGCTTAATAGAACGAAAGCCATGCTGGAAATCACACCACAGAAACATGTAGGTGGGAAGGGACTTCTGGAATTCTGTCATTCTCTCCTCCTACAAAAAGTTTAGCGTGCTCAGCACTTTATCTCCCACTGAGTTTCATATCAGTAAGGATGGAGGCCACAGCCTGTCTCAACTTCTGTCCCAGTGTCCAATGATCCTAATGATAAATAATCTCTTCCTTACATCTAAGGAGAAATTCCCATGTTCCAGCTGCAGTTATCAATTCAGTTCTGAATTTAAAACTGATATAATTTTAGCTTTTATGAGGGTAATTAAAATGAAATTCATATCTTTACATACTGCGTCTCAAAAACACAATCATCTTCAATAAATGCCACTGCTGGTGGAAAACAGAAGACCTTCTAGAAGATAGTCATGGAGACAGAAGGCAGACTTTGTCCTGGAAAATCTCCTATCACATGGGATGTATGCTGTCGGACAGATTGCGAAACTTGTGCAGAGGATGTGAAAGTTTAAGGACAGCAACCAAAACAACTTTTTAGAGGGCAATAGTCAAAATATAAATTCACTTCTTAAAACTGAAGCAGTTTACATTTTGAACCAGAGAGACTTGGTATATATATTCATGTGCCAACTAAACTGCCCCTTTTGAAGTTTGTAATGTCCCTTCATCAATAGAATAAGTTTCCTGTAACACCCATCTCCTTCCCATCTTGCTGCATCCATATTCCAGGTGGAACTGACTTTTTTGAGTTAAATGTTGCTGGAGAGTCATGGCCAAAACCAGAGAGCATGATACTCACATTTGAAAAAGGGAGGAACCAATTTTATATAGAGCAGGTGGAAACCAGATGTACTTGAAACTGGGGTGAAAAGAAGCAGAAGTGTCCTGACAATTGAAAATGATTGTTTCCATCAGGTTACACAGCTCTGTATTTCCTAGATCACATACCCAGACTTAATTAGCACTTCTCAGAAAGAACATTGCTCTTTTTATTCCAAGTTAAAAAAACCCAAAACTTAGTCATAATATTTTATCAGAAAATGAAGTCTGATTTTTAATTTTTTATTTCCGCAGAAATGACTGGAAAATGTATAGATTTCCTAGGATTCTTGTTTAAAGCCTAGCTGTTGATTAGCTTATGGATCTATGCTTTATGAGAGAGTAGAAGCTCTATTGTAATGTTAAAAACCCTTCTCTTTAAAATGCAATTTTTTTCCTGAATGTGTTTTTGCAGCTTGTTTTGACATCTGATGGCCTTGGAGATGTTCTTGGTCCCAAGGTGACAGTTCCAGGGCCGCAGTCCCAAGGCAACAGTCCTGGCATAAAACCGCTTGCTCAGCGGTACATTGTGAGCTAAGCCATGGTGCAGTGGGACACCAGGAAGCTGTGGGGACATGGTGGTGACCAGTGTGTCATGTGGGGCTGTCTGGCAATTTTGGTGAGCCCCCCGGGCAGTGTGGGGTCAGGGCTGAGCTGGGCAGTGAGCGATAGCTATCGATTTGTCTGAGGAGTGGACAAGAAGCTGCACCCTACCTAAGCCATACATCCCACTCTGCTGAAATGAAAAGAGCCTGTCCAGGGCAGGGAGAGGGCAGGAGGTGGAGGAAATCAAAGCTGCCCTTCATATTTCCTCTGGGTGTGCGAAAACCTGGTAAAGCCAAGTGCCTTAATTTGTTCTCAGCATCTCTACTTCTCTCTGGCTTCTCTATCTGGCAGATAACCTGCTTTACTGCAAAATTACCTGATATGCCCACTTGATTTATTGTGTCTGTTCTTTTTGGGAAAAGTGATGAAAATGGAGATGGACAGGAGGAAGAGACTGACTGACCTTTGAGGCTCAGAAGAAGGTAAAAGCAACCACAGGGGCAAAGACATGTTTGAAGAATGCTTGAGGGTTTGGTAGATCTTTTCTGAAAATAAGTGCATAATCAGTCACTCTGCACATCTGCAACCAGGCACTTTGGATTTTGAGAGATCCAAGAGGCCTCTCTTGTTGCCCATTCCCATAACAGAATAGCATTCCAGTCTATAGTCCACAAACAAGGGGTTTTGTAGCTCATTCTTAATACTGAGTTTGCCGTAGGCACTTGAAAAGAGCCACCCCACGTTAATGAAAGCTTAATATTGGGAACATTCCTTACAAAGAAATGTCCTTCCATCACGTTTATGGAGTGATAGCCACAGGTTGTGATGTAATTGGAGCATCTGGAGAGAGCTTTAGTTGTCTGCTGTGTGAGAAGAGTCCCCTTCTCGCCTGTGAATGTGGAAGAGAGGGGTGGGGGGAGACAGGGGGAGGAAAAAGACAGACGCAGACGAAAGGCAGAGGTGATGCTAAAACACCATAAATGACCATTTGAAAGATTGTATTGCACTTACTCTTGTGGAGTCAAACAGTTTAACTGTGACCCAAGGAACCACCATCACTCTGGGTAAGAGTAGGAAGAAAGGAATTGCTCTATGGACAAAGCACTGGGAAAACAGTGACAGATAAAAGCAGAGAGCATATTTGTAACTGTAAACGTAAATTAATCAAAGCTCACTGTGGAGGATAAGTTCTGTATTTTTATGCATATGTACCCTTGCAATTTCTCTTTTTAACTTAAACTTGTTTCTGTGATTCTCTGAGAATTTATGGTTCCCCCAGAAAAGTAGTATTAGCCTGTGGGAAACAGAAAGCAGCACTAACCGAGATACTGTACAACACTACTTTATCTAGGCTACACAGCAAAAGGGGTAAAAGCTGGGGATATTTTGGAGCTGGACCACCCATGGGGAGGGAACAACAGATGTTCTGGGATTATCCATAACAAATAGTTGTATTCCTGGCACTCTTTATTCCTTGCTAAAACTTATACCTTTTTTTTCGTGCATGACTGGCTTTCTGCTAACTATGAAATTAGGACAAACTTTCTCATTCAGTTACAAAAAGGAGGTTGTCAGTCACGTAACTGGGTAAAGCTGTGGCTTCTCAGTAATCATCCGTGGAGCAAAAGTAATGAAGCTTTTGCAAAAATCATGTCAAAACACAGCTGGTAAATGTGTCCACATTTTCTGTAACTAATATATTTCCTTATGTACAGGGGACTGAAGCTGACATCTTCAGAGGAAAACTAGAGTTCCTTGTTCTCCCAGTTACATCAGGAATTTCATTTTTTTAAAAAATCTCACCTTGTATTAGTAGATTAACCTAAACTCTGATTTTTTAAAAAATAAATACCTAGCCTGTATGACTGATTGAAGAGAAAATATTGAAAACACACCACCCTGGACTCTTTGCTCAAAAAGTATCAAGTAAATGAAGAAGATCTAAAAGCATGACCATTTTAAAAAATAAACTCATGTTTTTTCCTGACTGCCTAATGCCTTTTGAAACTCAGTTCAAAATAACAGCACTGAGAATTAACTGAAAACTTAAATAAGCTCCATCATGCAACACAGACGAGTCACTTTTAATGCTATTTTCATAATATAATGGATTACGTCAATTCATGGAGCCTTGCTCTATTCCCCAGCTCTCTTTCATTGCTCTTCATAAATAGTATTTTGTCATGATATTGATGAGAACTGTTTATTCCACAAACTTGATGACTTCTCTGTTTCCACATTACTCACAATATACTGGCAAATGAGTATCTGGTAGATATTTTTAGTACTGAACTGCATTCAGATCATATATTTCCTACTCATTTTTTCTTACTTGTAAAGAGTTCCTTACTTTCTGCTTTGAGAATCTGTTGTTCATTACTTGTTTGGTATGGTTGTATTATTTCTGGTGAATGATTAAATGGACTTTCAGAAAGCCTTGAAAGTGATGACCTATTACTTTGGTTTCTGGAGGTAAACACTCCCGTGTATGAACAGTATGATTAATTTTCTCCTTGTATGGCAGCACTTGCAAATGATATACTGAATTCAGATGAACTTTTGTAGGCTGTGAATAAATTTCACGTCCTGCTCAGACAAGATTAATGTACTTTCCCATTTAGAAGAATGCATATAAAATCGAACACACAAACCATCTAATATTTGTCTTGCCTTAGCTGATAGAATACCAACTCCTGGGAATTCATCTTCTAATTATGACTGCATAGTTAAAAAAAGTTTACTATAGGAAGAAACCAAAACAGTGTGGAATTGGAGAATTGCTATAACTGGAAATTTCCATCTTTAGTCATCTGAGAAGCTCCATACATTCACAAGGGATATTTTTGGAAGGTTACAAGGTATTGAAAGGAACAAAGGTGACCCATTGCTCTGATCAAAAAACCTCAAATAGACAGTGTTATTTCTGTATTTGTGACTGACTGCTGCAGTATTCCTGAGCTTGGTCTTACTCACTGTTTGTGAGCAACATCAGATTATTTTATGAATTCCAGAGTAATTTCCGAGTTCCTGATTTTCTAGGGAAACTCTAAGAGAGAATATATGTTTTGTATTTCAAAGCTTCTCATGTTCTGGGAAATGTGTTTTACACTTGGATATTATCAGACTAGAAGAGGAGAGTACTATGGGATGCAGTTGCTGTCCATGCCATCTAAAGGGCAGATGACAGAAATGCCCTGCTCTTTCTCAGTAAGTGTCCTGATGACTGCAGTCATTAAATGCTACTTCTTGTCATTTGGTAGCTGTCAGTCACTCAGAAATTCTGCAGCCTGCTGCTGTGGCTGCTCTCTAAACTCTGAATATGTTCCTTAAGTGAATCTCAGGAGATGTGTCTTCATAAATTGTGGTGGTTTACAGATGGAAGAAAGAAAATCTAGGATTTTTTTTCTTTTTCTGGAACATCCTTTAAATCTCTGAGATTACCCCAGGGATTCTCACCTCTTGTGTAGCTGAATTAATCCCTCCTAACACAAGAGATTTTTCTTCAGATCCTCTCCAACACATGGCCAAGTATTTCAGCAGTTGTTCTCTTGTTAGTATACATTAAACCTCACGAATTTCATGATGGATCATCTCTCCGGCAGCATGGAGTCCACAGCTCCATATTTGTTGATACAGCCTGTTGAGATCTAAGCTCTTTAATTTGCAATTGTAATGTGTAATTTTCTAGAAATAAAATGCAATTCAGTCACAGGACATTCAGAATCACTCAATTCTAATCTATAATGTCAGCAAGCCTATTTCACTGACATTATTGTTTTGACACTGAGTGTAATAGAAATGATTAAGCCAGGAAGAGAGCAGCACTTACTTGACTGCTGTCAGCTACTGAACCACAATAGCCCAGCACACAGACTCTATTCAGCTGATGAAATGTGAAACTTGATATGCTGCTGCAAAATGTTAGTAACCACAAAGCTATATTTCAATCCTTACTTGATTTTATAAATGTTTAGTCTCACTCTGTTAGACCCAGCCTCATACAAAAGCAATTCCTGTTTCACAACTGGAAGGAATAGCAACCAAACTTCTTTCTTTTAAATTCACTGTGCCCAGGCACATGTCAAGGCCTTTTTTTATTATTTTTTCAAATGGAAGAGTATATTCAGATGGGGGATGAAAAGGGAATGGATATGAACAATAGTAACCCTTGTGACTTTAATGTGAAGATTAAGATTCATGATGGTAGGCATGTAATGTGATAGAACTATATATCATGGCCCTTCCACCCTTCCAGCAGAATGTATACTTTGTTCTGAAATAATTTGTTATTGCTAAGCTTGGAGATGCAGGCACTTGAACTGAGTGCTAAGTAGGTATTTCTACAAAATAGGTGTTTGCTTTCCTTTACATTTTATATAATTTTATATCATTATGCTGTCAAGTGTCCTGTGGTATAAGTCTAACAAACTGGGAACAGACAAGGTTGTGCAATGTTGTAAGTAAATACCTCTGTCTCTCTTTTGTGTCTGAAGAGAAAACTCCCTTTTCCTCTCACCTATGTGCACAGAAGACCCATAGTTTTACATTTAGATACTTGAAATTATATTTACAAGAGGGCTTAACACTTTTTTTTTCCTGATTTTTTAGTTTAAAAAACTTTAGTTTAGACTGCTCAGTTGTTCACAGAAATGTTATCTGCATGTCACCTAAGGCACTGCAGAATAAGTATTTTATTCACAGAATCCAGATTAGATTAAGCAATTGGACAGGAGATATGAGAATGAGACACAGGACATCCTGTGAGACAGAGCTGACTCAAAAGGTGCTGAGCATCCTCTCTCCCCAGTGGAGGTAGGGGGCATCTCACAGTCTTCAGAGACCAGTTCTTGCCATCGCTCTGACCCATGGTGCTCTTCTTCTGCTATTGATAGAAAGGATGTGTCTTTGTATGAGGAGAAACCAAAGGTTTGAAAATGAAAAGGCTGCATACAAAACTTCCAGCCGAGTAGAAGCCCTCAGGTTTCTTATAAAGTAATTATATGGTCACCTAAATGGTTTTATAAGTTTACCTCTTAAATAAAATATCACCTCAGGGAAGAGTTAGGTTTATTTTACTGCTTCATAAATAACAAGTGTGTTTGTATTAGTTAGATCACATATATAAAAACAGCTATGATTGTTGTGTCTCCATGTACCATAATATGTTCAATATTAAAAATATCCAAATATTTTCTTCCTGATGACAGCATAAACATTTCCTACTGGCATGCAGTCCGTCATAAGGCATTTTCATAACTTCAGTTCTTCTTAGCTTTGTTGTCTCCTCATTACCAGCACTCAGCCAGACAGCTGAAACACTAAGAAGAGAATGCAGAAAAGTTCACTTTTTTTTTGGTTTGGTGCATTTTTAGCATAATTTGAGCAGTGTTGTCATGGGCTTAGTGGGTTTAGATAAACTCAGGATTAAATGGTAATGCTATAATAGTGTAAATAATAAATTTATTTACAACTATCAGTGATAGAGAGACACATTCAAGTGGACAGTGGTTTATATAATTCAGGATATATAACACTTGCCATCATTTAAATATTAAAGAAAATAGAAAATAACTGGCTAAAACAGGGAAGCAGCATGAGTGGGGCATGAGTTCATGTTTTAGAGCAGGGAATTCTAAGTTTCATCACTGGCTATTGCAATCGAGTTTGGCATGCCAGAACTGAATAACTTAATTTTCTGTTCTGAGAAATTATCTTGTTCAATTTCCAGGGTTGTAATGAGACTAAAGGAACTGATAATTACAAAGTGATATAAATTCTTCACAGTGAAGCTCATACAGAAAGGATCTTTCCTTCCATGACAAATGGTTGTAGCAGACCAGAAGAGAGTTGGGCTTTCAGCAGAGGAGAATTTTGTGCGAGGGGACAGCGGGTACCCGTGCATGCCATGGCAATGATCTGGTAAACCCTGCTGGGACAATCAGCCTCCATGTGGCTTTGCTGCACAAATCTGGGAACAGAAGAGAGAGCTCAGTCAGGAATGGGGCTGACTAGAGCAGGGTGGGAAATCCTTTCTTCTTCCCTTTCATCTTGCAGTAATTTTTGAGGTTTAAAACAATGGATCTTGTTCCACATGCAACTCACTCTAAAAAAGAAAAAATGCTGAGCTGCATGTTTGCAAAAATGATCAGAAATGCTGACACGTTTTATACTCACAGCATTTTAAGATTCAACTTTTTCAACTTTTAAAAACATTTTCTGCATTTTCTTACTGCAGATTAACTCACATGTGATGACTCACTCTGAATGGAAAGAAGAATCTTCTCCTGTGGTGGGAATAGCTACGAGACAGCAGCTACACTTTTCCTCAGCAGCTTGTGTGAATTTCCTAGCTGGGAACATACCAATATCTGTGTAAACACGCACTTCTGTGTATGTTCCATTTCCCAGCCATAATATATCGTTAGTAAAGGTTTGGGGTTTTGTGCTTTGGGCTGGCCCGGCCAGGAGTGAAGAAAGGGAAGCTTACTCTGTGGTTTCACAATTGGCTAAGCCCATCTGACTGTGGGCTGTCACCGAAGGCAGAGTTCCTGCCCTTCCCTGCTGTGGGAGCAGGTTGCTTTGCAGCCAGCTCCACCAGCACACAGTGCTTTCATCTCGCAGTATCTGCGTTTGTTCAGGCAAGGGATTAACTCAACAGCTCTCTGGTGGACACAAAGCACTTTTCAAGCAGAGAATCAGTAATATCAATATTGGCCACAGCTTTGTTGAACTCTGGAGGGATGCAAACAGGCACCGAACCAATCACAAAAAGAGAAGACTATTTCTGGGCAGATTTTTTTTTAATGGTAGCATAGACCTGATGTCTCAGGGACAGCTTTGTGTGTGTGTGTTACTAAGATCAGAGATTTTATGCCGTAGGGGAGAAGGTAGGCTTTGGTCAGAGTGGCTTAAAAGTGGGTATTGAGTTTATCTGAACCAGATTATACACAGGAATTGTCAGTTCTAATATATGAAAAGCAATTTGAAAAAGCATTACATGACCATATAAGTGTGGTGGCTTTATGAGGTAATAATTGATGCCTGAATGATAAGGATGACAGAAGTAATGCTGTTTTATTGATACAATACTATAAAATAAAATAAAAGCTTCCAAAAAGAAGAAAGTGGCAAGCAAGATAAACTGCAAACTCTCTCATAGTATGTTTGCACGTATGTGTTTGTTTCTTTTCTCAAAAGAAAAACACAATTATTTCTAATGTAGCTTCTGAATTTATAGTCTAGTTTCCTTGGGCTTAGCTGTAGGTTACTGTTTGTGTCACCTGTCACCTCTATTTTCAGAATTTGTCTTTTATCTCTGCTTTGCAGCTTCATTTCAGTATTTTATACAGTATTTTAACACTGGCTGACTTCCCATGATACTAAAATATCATGGTGCATAACAGAGGATATGATTCTACTTCTACTTATTTTTAATTTTGCCTTGTGCTTCCCATATGTCTTACTGTCATCTTGGCACAAGTAAAATGCAGGGATGAGATTTTCATGGAAAATTGCAAAGTTGCAGTCAGCACAACTGAGGCCATACTCAACAAGTCAGGCACTGTAGAAAGTGAAGGTCCCCTGTCTTGGAAAAAGCTCTTGCAGAATGTATTGTGTCTATCTAATACAACACAGAAAAGCTACACAGAACTTGTACTGTTTAGCAAAAGTGACCCTCAATGTTTGCAAGTCATCTATGACAAAATGCTCCTGTCCATAACTTGATAAAGCCAAAGGTAAGGCAGATATTTAGTAAGAGGATGGAAAATCTTGTTCTTTAGAGAGCAAATTACCGCTTTGGTGAGTTGAATTCAGTCCCTTGCCCTGCTGGTAAGCTGCTGGCAGTGGTGTGGGCAAATTATGCACCAGCACTTTCACAGGTGGTCACTGACTGTGTTTCCCTCAGATCTGAGCACCCAGTTCAAAATACCTGAGGTCTGACTTTTAGAAGTGCTGAGCTCTCAGAAAGGCAGCTGAGTCAATACAAGTTGTGCTGTAAAAATGCACAACTGCAGCGTGCTATAAAATGTTAAGTACTAAAAAGTCAGTTCCAAGTTGTCTGCTTTTAGGTACCCAGCCACTCCTGGTTATTTCCATTTTTAAAACAGAAACAACATTTTGCCTTATGTTAATAAATGCTGAAAGATGGATTCAATTATGCTCATGAAATATCCAGATTCTGTGACAATAAGCACTTCAGAAGGGAAATAATAATTCTTCATTTCTCTCAGAGCCTGACTAACACATGGTTAAAACCAGGAAGAGTGCTCCCACACTGGGTATTTGTTTGCTGCACAAATGATCCCAGTGTCTAGGAAGGCACAGAGTAGATTTCTAACTATGAGCAGAAGGATGACTCCATTTCATACCAACAAGAAATGGATGCTTTTTAAAATGAGAATGGGAACATTTGAAATTGAGATTTTTACAGTCTATTGCTATTTACACAGTTGTGATTATTATCAATCACAGATTAATGGGGGATGGCTTTATGTTACGAGTTTGTTGTAAGAAGTAGGATTTACTTCTTTTAACTTATGTTTTAAACTGAGAAAATCCTCTTTCAAAATAGGTACCTCCTATTAGTTGCTTAATATCAAACTCTCAGCACAGTGCAGAATATCTAGGACTTGGTGGAATAATATCACCTGACCAGTGATGATGTTCAGTGATGATACTGGCTTAAAACATTCCTTCCTCACCTTTTCTCCACCCTTGGCTGCCAGTGGCACCTGTGCACAAGGAAGCAGTGTCCCCACTCTGGGTTACACCAGTGCAACTGTTGATGCAGGTTCTCTGTGAGGTAAATCTGATCTAGCCCAGCTGAAACCAAAACAGCAATCTTTTTAACTTGCTTATAGAAATTAAGCCCAAATTATTGAGAAAGAGCATCTTTTAGGCAGGGTCTGTTAGTGTATCCTACACGCATGTTAACTGTATTCGAATAAAGGCTTTTCTTCATGCTGACAGAGATTCACATTTTCAAATCAGTCTCTGTGCTCTGGGTAATTTATTTTGCATCCTGTTGTGGACAGTAGGTAGTGTCTGTATGTGGAGGTTATTCTTCTGTTACTATGTATACAGCTGTCTGAACAGATCAGGTGGAATATTGTCTGTTTGCTGCATATGAAGGGCAAAATGATACACAGTCAAAGCTCCAATGAGCTTTGAGCAAGAACTGCCCTGAATTTTTGAAGGGCTTTGTAATCGGTAACTTACTTTCCTCCATTCCATTGACTCCCATGAAATCAAAAGCAATTTTGATTTCACAAATCATTGCTGTGCACTGGACACCTAATTGCCTTGTTTACCAACTAGCTGTTTATCTTTCAAATAACACTTGTAGTTCATATTTCATTTTTTATCTCTGTGACCCACTTAAATCATTCATAAAACCTAGCAGAAAAGCATACTGTAGAATTTTTAAGTATAAAAGCTAAATACAATGCCCTTCTCCAATTATTTTCCATACTCATGATATTTGTAGCTGTTTCCTTGCAAATGTTGTGAGACAGTGTACAGGTTCCCTTCTCTCTCTCTTTCTTTCTTTCTTTCTTTCTTTCTTTCTTTCTTTCTTTCTTTCTTTCTTTCTTTCTTTCTTTCTTTCTTTCTTTCTTTCTTTCTTTCTTTCTTTCTTTCTTTCTTTCTTTCTTTCTTTCTTTCTTTCTTTCTTTCTTTCTTTCTTTCTTTCT